>PVLC010014455.1:0-39409 GCA_004027655.1 Graphiurus murinus | reverse complement strand
TGTGACTCTGTATCTGAGGCCTTGGGCAGAGGTCCTCTTTAGATACCTTGCTGAGGTCATCTTAAAGGGAGTGGAGATGGGGGGAAACTTGATACTGTCTTAGTACCTAGTACTTTCCTACTCCTAGCCCTTGCTTCTCATAGGATTTAGCCCAAGGTCCATGATCCGCAAGGCCTGATCCTTTAGACATTAAGACACACCCCCAGCTCTATACCTATCTGCCTGACCCATGACCACTGCAGGGTTTCCTGGGGATAAATATAATGTGGGCTAGTCAATGCTTTTATCAGTGTTCACTTTCAGCTTAAAATAATACAAGAAGTTACCAACGACTTAACTCTTTTTTTTTTTTCTTTCTACTCTAATCTTTTCCTCCAACACCTGGCAGCCTAGTTCTGTCTCCCAACTCAGCCGAGCTCCTGACAAACTGGCACAGGAGCAATTTAGCCAATTAAGCAGTATGTCATTCTAGAAGAGCAAAAAATCCAAAAATCCACAGGATACCTTTGGGGGGTGATTGTGGAGTCCCTACGAGGCATATGTGGAGAGAAGGCAGCAGACTGTCCGCAAGAGTCTGTGGGTCAGGTGGGGGGACTTCACCAATGGATGTTGAAAATGTTATTTAGCCAGCCACGGCAAGTGGTCTTGATTCATATAAAGATTTCAATTTCCAGGGAGATTTTTGATCTCCCTGACTTTCTAGCCCTAGATTTCCCATTTGAGCTCAGGCCCCACACTCGGTCAGAACTGAGATCCAACTGAGGGGCTCAAAGAGAACACAGGAAGCCACTACTGGTGGCTTTCCAGTGGTGGGGCTAGAGAAGATCAGGGAACTTCCAACAGTTGACTATAAAGAGGTCCCCGGCCCAGATAAATGGCCTGTAACACATCCAGTTTTTGAAACTTCAGAAGAAAGAAAAAGGGTGGAGAGTACTTCTAGTTTCCATCTATGCCAGGGTCCTTAAAGACTTAATTAGAGCCTCTCAGGAGGTAGTCTTGCTAAAATTAGTCAGAGAAAGGGGTACAGTATGTGGGGTGTTAGGACTCATTCTCTCCTCCCAAGTGTACTGAACAGAAGCTGCTGCGAGGAACAAAGAATGCAAGGGGCACAGCATCAACTACTGCATCCTGCTGCTGCTCTTCTCCTGGGATTTTCTGGGCTTCTCTCCAATCACTCTACCCTGCACACAGCCCTTGGGAGCCCTGACCACTAGGAAACAGCTGTACACCAGCTCACTCCACCTGGCTCTTCATTTCCTCCCTGTGTCCCCCAAATTTGTGGCTAGATGCTGATCAGCAGCCCTGTGATTGACAAGGGCTCTGTCCCTCTCCTGTGGGAATGGAGTTGGGTCAAAGGGCCACATTGGCTTTGGTTGAAATTTTTCTGCCTTTAAAAATAATCACAACTAGTGGAAAAGCTGATGTTCCCAAGAGGGAGAAAAAGTGCCAAGATTACAATGGAACAAAAAGATTTTGAAAATTTGTACTTCGTGGGCCTTTTAGATATCAGTACACAGGTGACTTGGCCTCCCAGAACTTTTGGCACCAAAAGGAAGGAAAAACAGATCAAGCCCTTGGGTTTGAGGTCTCAGGCCATCATTACCTGGACTGTTGCCAGAGGCCTAGTATGGATGGGTCCCCTCGGGATTCTACAAAGTTTCATGATTAGAGTTCCTGCTTCTCCCCACTGTTAAATGTAGTACTGGTGATGTCAATGGATACTTCTTCTAGCCTTTGCTCATTAGCCCAAATGCTGGTAGGAATATCATAGAAAGGCATGTGAGAGACTGTAAATATACCAGACTCTGGAGATTTAGCTAATAGCCTACTCATTCGGTCAGGTTACTGAGAAGCCTTGGACTAACATATAACATAGACTCCTCTGTGCAAACAAGACCTTTGAATAAAAATCTGTTTTCTCCTAATAAGTTTATTGTTGTTGTTGTTATTAGGAGAAAACACCTCGCCCTATCCCCTTTGGTTGAGTCATCTTCTTTGCCCATCTAAGTTTTCTCCTTCTTCCTCTAGAGTCCCTCTTAATGCACATGATGTACTTTCATCAAACATATCAAAGACAATCACCAAACTGAACATGAGAAGGAGGGAAAAGGAAGGGAATGGGGAATAGGGTGGAAATTGGGGAAGGGTTAAATGAGAGATGTGTACATGTATGCCCCTATCAGCTTATACTTAAACAAAGATGTATGACTACAATTCCCAAAAAAAAAAAGAAAGAAAGAAAAGAAAAGAAAAAGCCGGACGTGGTGGTGCATGCTTGTAATCCCAGTACTTGGGAGGCTGAGACTGGAGGATCCGGGTTCTCGGCCAGCCTCAGCTACTTACGGAGGCCCTCCGCAACATAGTGAGACCCTGTTTCACAATAAAGAATGAAAAAAAAAATTAGAGCTGAGGATGTAGCTTGGAGGTAGAATGTCCCTGGGTTCCATCCCCAGTACCGCAGTACTGCAAAAAAAAAAAAAAAAAAGAAAAAAAAAAAAAGTCTTATGTAGGCAAGGAGAAGCTTATGAAACTATACCCCAAGTTTGTCAACTAAACTCAAAAAATAAAGTGTCCTCTACCCCACAGATAGCATCCATGCTACCAAACAATTTCTGGATCCATAAGAGGTCTGTTTGTGAATATTTAAACTTCATCCTAATTTTTAAAAAAAATTTTATAGTGATAAAATACACCCAATTTATAATTTACCATCTTAAGAATATTTAGGCGGTGAACAATTCAATAGTATTAAATAACTACATTCTTCTATAATTACATTCTTCTTTTCCTTTTTTTGTTTTTGTTTTTTTTAGTACTAGGGATTGAACTCAAGGACACTCTACCTCTGAGCCATACCTCCATACTCAATCCTCCTACCAACTATTTTTTTTTTTATTGAAATAGAGTCTCACTAAATTGCTTAGGCTGTCCTAGAGCCTACAATCCTCCTGTTTTAACTTCTCAAGTATTCTGATTATAGGAGTGTGCTGCAGCACCAAGCATATTATACATTCTTAATGCTGTGCAGCCATTACCACCATCCACTCCATAGCTCTCACAAAACCCAGATTCTGTTAACATTGCACAGTAACTCCACATTCTCTCTCTCTCTCCAGAAGTTGGAAATTACCATTTCTATTTTCTCTACATATAATTTTGACTACTCTACATACCTCATATAAATGGAAATACACATTATTTGTCTTTTTGCGAAAGGCTTTTTTATTTTTCATTTAGAATAATGTCATTAAGGCTCATTGATGTTAAAACATCAACTTTATTATTATTTATTATTTGTTACTATTTATTATCATTTTAAGGAAAATTCTATCATATAGTTTTTCCAGAAATATATGAGGGTTATTATTTATTATTTATTATATTTTAATAAGAACTCTAAGTATCATATAGTTTTGCCAGATATATATATGGGCATATATCCAGAATACATATCCTAATGATATTATTTATCCAATTTTAAATAATAATGACTTATTTTAAAGTCATCAGTGGTTACTCAAAGCTATTATTTTGTATTTCTTAATATAAAATTTAAAAACATCCCATACATTTTAGTCACATTCTATGCCTCTGAAATATATATAATCAACAGTTTTTCTCTTCCCATCTCTCATTTGTTTAGTTAAGTTTCCCAGAACTTTTTCTAGCTGATGAGTTTTTTTTATGTGTGTGTGGTATTAGAGATTGAACCCAGAGGCATTCTACCTTCGAGCTAGACCCCTAACTTTTTTGTTTTTGAAATTCGTTCTTGCTAGGTTGCTAAGAGTCACACTAAATTACCAAGGATGATCTTGAATTTCTGATAGTCTTGTCTTATTCTGATTTTATTATTTTACAAATTAATTTATATAAGGTGAGCACCTTTATGATGTTACATAATCCCATCCAAGAATATCAGTTATGTTTCCATTTGTTCAATTGTAATGACATGTTTTTTAAAAGTAAACTAAAGTTTTTCTAAAACTGGTTTGCGGAATGTCTTGAAACAATTCTTACATTTATTTGTTTTTTGTATTGCTTTTATTGTTCTTGTTGTACTAATATTCATTTTTATTTTTTCGTATTGTTACCATAAGTGAAGACTTTTTTTGGTGATACTTACAGGGGCATAGGCATTCTACCTCTGAGTTACAGCCCAAGCCCTAGTTGCTGAGACTGGCTGCAACTACCATGCCTAGCTAAGACATATCTTTAATTAGATTCTATCACTGCTATTTGTTATTTTATATTTTAACAATAGTGACTTTAATGTTAATTTTATAATCTGATTAATTGCTAAACATATTATCTTATGTATCATTATATGAATGATGTTATAGGCAAGCAAAAATGCACATATAAGTAAAATAAAATAGGACTGTAATAATGACCGTTTGAATATGTTGAGGCTGTTTTTAACAGTTTAGAATCATAGTACTAAATAGATACCTAGATACACAGATATCTTAGCCTTTACCACAAAACATAACTCTTAAGTAAATCTGCTACACTTCAATGTTAGTAATAAATCTCCAAAATTTTCTTTAAATGTGAAATATAAAAATTAATAAGATAACAATGACCATTTTCCAAATATAGTAAATAATTTGATATGCCTTTCACAAATGTTCTGAGTACACAAGTTCTTACTGTGGCAAAATGACAATTATTTTTAAATCTTATTATCTGATTCTGTGTCTATTAAGCAATGGTATCTAACAGGTCCCTGAGGCCCAGGGCACAAGATTTGTGTGAGAGACTGGGGGGACTTGGTATCATTTGTGATAAGGAAGAGTGATCAGGGCAAGATATGAGAGTACACACAGGATATAACTTTGACTTTCAGCATAAAACACTTTGTGTAATTTATTTTACTCAATTTCTCCTTCCCCTTTTCCCATTCCAATTATCTCTCCTATTCAACTGCTATTACAGTTCTCAGCCGCTGGCAAAGTGGCACACAAGAATGATTCCTCCGAGGCAGACGTCCACTCTCATCCCTGGATTGCCCAATAGCCCCTCTACATTTTGTGACTCGAATTCCCAGAGCACATCACCCTTACAATAGCGGATGGTGACCCTGAAATGATAAGTAGAAGCAAAAGTCCCAGTTGCTTATGGTAACTTTACTTGCTCAAGGTCAGAACAACCCAGTTATCTGTTTAGAAACCCCTGATGAGGAATTGTACCAATTTTCCCTTTCTTGTGAATGAGACTGAAATTCTAAATGCCTTGTGAAACCAGAACTGTGAATTTGAAAATACAAATCTTCTTTGTGGCACCAGTGTCTTTAATCTTAAGGACTGAACAGAGCAGTCTTAAGACTATAAGGAAAGCAATCATTTGCTTGAGTAAAAGTAGCTAAGAAGAAGACACAGTACAAATACACTGTGGTTTGGCTCTAATTCTACAAAAATAGTCAACCCAAGTATAGAAACTTGTGAAGGGAAGTAGATAAACAGGAAATAACTTTTCTGGCCCCCACTGGAACTAGAAAAGTAGCCCAATGAGTTTGGTATAGCCATTTTACTTTTTACTCATAATAATTAGGAATTTTTCCTCACTTGATAAAAAAATAGTGATTTTTCAATTAGTAAATAATTTTACTGCTTCATTAATAATTATGACATTATTTTTCTTTATAGGTATACAAAAGATTGATCTGCAAGGTAATATCAAATATCAGCAGCTAAAAAGTACTAGGTTTCTCCATCCCTCAAACTCGTCCAAGCCAAGTAGTTGATGAATTCATTTCAATCACTATTAGAGCCATAAACGATTGCTAAATTTACTATGAGACATACATTTTATTTTTATTATTTAATTCTCTAAAATTCGTATTTCTATTATTTTGTTCTTGTTAGACAGATGAAGAAAATGAAGTTTAAAAAGGTTATATGATTATGCTGAAGACCCGTTAGTATTAAATTGAAAGTAGGTATTGGATACAGGGTTTTCTAACTTGAAAGCCTAATGTATCTCCAGTATAAAATTAAGTTATTTCTATTTAATAATTGAGCCAACTTCATGGGTAAAGTATACATCATGATAAAAAAGAAATTATGATTTGTGCCCTGGCGTGATTCCGTTCTGCATGTCTATTCTCTGAAGCGATAGGCGTCTTTCTCCGTCCACCTTCTCTCCCACCTTAGTGCATGCCACAACCTCATGTAAGATTCACTGGGCATGGACATGAGTCCCCTGAGGCCACAGAACTATCTTTTTGATTGTGAGCTCAAGGCTGACAAAGATTATCACTGTAAGGTGGATAATGATGAAAATGAGCACCAGTTATCATTAAGAAAGGTGAGTTTAGGGGTTTGTGCAAAGAATGAATTGCATATTATTGAAGCAGAGGCAATGAACTATGAAGGCAGTCCAATTAAAGTAACACTAGCAACTTTGAAAATGTCTGTACAGCCAACGGTTTTCCTTGGAGGCTTTGAAATTATACTACGTGTGGTCTTAAGGTTGAAGTGTGGCTTAAGGTTGAAGTGTAGCTCTGGGTCTGTGCATTTAGTAGCTGTGCAGGAAGATGCAGAGTCAGAAGATGAAGAAGAGGAAGATGTAAAATTCTTAAGTATATCTGGAAAGCAATGTGCCCTTGGAAGTGGTAGCAAGGTATAACAGAAAAAAGTAAAGCTTGCTGCTGCTGTAGATGACAACGACGACGACGACGATGACGAGTACGACGACGACAACGAGGAGGAGGAGGAGGAGGAGGAGGAGGAGGAGGAGGAGGAGGAGGAGGAGGAGGAGGAGGAGGACTTCAATGAAGAGGAAACTGAAGAAAAAATTCCAGTGAAAAAATCTGTATGAGATAATCCAGCCAAAAATGTGCAGAAATCAAACCAGAATGGAAAAGACTCAAAGCCATCTATGCCAAGATCAAAAGGTCAAGAATCCTTCAAAAAACAGGAAAAAAACTCCTAACTCTTCAAAAGGAACTAGTTCTGTAGAAGATATTAAAGCAAAGATTCAAGCAAGCATAGAAAAAGGCAGTTCACTACCCAAAGTGGAGGCAAAGTTCATCAATTATGTGAAGAATTGCTTCTGCATGACTGACCAAGAGGCTATTCAAGGTCTCAGGCAGTGGAGGAAGTTTCTTTAAGAAAATAGTTGAAATAGTTTGTTAAAATTTTCCATCTTAAATCGTTTCTGTAACAGTTGATATTTGGCTGTGCTTTTTATAATGTAAATTGAGAACTTTCCCTACCATGTTTGATAAATGTTGTCCAGGTTTTATTGCCAAGAATGTGTTGTCTAAAATGTCTGTTTAGTTTTTAAAGATGGAACTCCACCCTTATCTTGGTTTTAATTATGTTTGGAATGTTATGATAGGACATACTAGTAGTGGTGGTCAGACATGGAAATGGTAGGAAGACAAAAATATACATGTGAAATAAACTCAGTACTTTAATAAAGTAAAAAAAAAAAATTATGGTTTGTGTTGCCAGGGTAGACGTTCGTAAGCCTTTGTAGGGGAAATGGAAGATTTTCTGAATAATCCCAAAAGTATGCTTACTATTTAAAAATCACCATTATATCTAAATAAAAATGTAAAATTACTTAATAGAATTTTGAAGGAAAAAAAGAGGAGAAATAATAATCGCCTAGTTTGCACATTGAAATACATGCACACATTGAAATATATGTTTACACACTTACATAACATAGAAGCACACAAATATTCATGCTTTGGCAAATAGGTATATCTATACACACAATTTTTATGTAATAATTTAATATTCTCCCATTTGTGTACCGCATAATTTAGTAATAAAGAACATAATTAATTAAGTGAAAGCTTCCTTTTTTTTTTTTTTTTTTGCAATACTGGGGATTGAACCCAGAGGCATGCTGCCTCTGAGCTACACCTACAGTCCTATTTTTTTATTGTTTATTTTGAAACAGGATATCACTAAGTTGCAGAAAGCTTCACTAAGGAGTTGAGTCTGGCCATGAACCCAGATCCTCTGGTCTCAGCCTCCTAAGCACTAGGATTATACATGTGAGCCACCATGCCTGGCTAAGCTTATATTTTAATACACAGCACCTACGCTAAAAATTAAAAGTAGATGAATTAATAGATTGTATATAGTCACATACAACATATATAAAATATTTCTAGTTTCTATTCTTTCATTTTCAATATGTCATCAGAAGTTAGTGCTAAGCAAGGCAAGTTGGCACACTCCTATAATCCCAGTACTTGAGTAACTGAGACAGGAGGATTGCAGATTTGATACTATCCTCAGAAAGTTAATGAGACTCTCATCAAAGTAGTGAGATCCTGTTTCAAAACAAAAAGTTAAATAAAAATAAGTTCAGGGGGTAGCTCAGAGGTAGATTGCCCCTGGGTTTCATCCCCAGAACCAAAAAAAAAAAAATTGCTAAAAATAAAATCTTGTTTTACTAGATGTTACTTTTGAGGAAAATAAATATGAGTTCTTAAATATATAGATTCTTGCAACCTAACAGCATAAGGAAAAATATTGGTTAAAAAATTACTATGTCTTCTTTTTGTTTATGTCTTGAAACACTAGTGCTGGATTCGGAAGTAGTTGTCAATACTTTTGAATAATTAATGACTATATATGTATATATATAATTTATTTTAAAGATTTTATAATTATCTTTAATATTATAATACATTAATATAATAGTATGTTCCACACTATAAAATAAAAATATAAATTTATAAGAAACTGTATTTTATTTCAACTGGGCACATTTGGAACAGTTTTGAATTTATTTTTTGTTGTTGTTTTGTTTTGTTTTACTGCTTCCTTTGAATCATTTCCTCTCAAAAATTCCTTCTATTTATGTTCCCTATAATAATTTGCTATTCTAACCTTAAATTGAAGCTATATTTATAAAAAGAAAAGATGCAAATTTTAAGTAAAATTACTTTACAAAATACCTAATCATTACTCTTGTAGAACTTGTAAAGCTGTTTCAAAAGTAGGGAGAAATGCTTCATGTAGTTCAGCATATTTCAAAATTCTTTTAAAATATCAGTATATTTGTCAGAAAACTATTACTTACAAAGTATTCTCATAATTATTCAAAAATATGAAATATGATTTAGACATTAGGGAATAACAATATCTAATGTAAAAATATCATTTGAGACCTGAACAGGCAATACTTTCAGTTTATACATGTTTCTAGTGACCCAGTGTGCTACACTGAATTAGTCACATAATGCTGCATAATAAAATTGTTGGTTTAAAGCAAAACTACTAGTTGGTTATTCCTCTTGATGTTTATGAGCCAGATATTCAAGCAAGCAGAACAGAGATATTCTCCATATCTCTATAACTCAGGTGGAGGACAGAATTTGCTGGCTTACAGCATCTGAAGCCTCATTTGCTCACACATTGTGGTGGCTGATATTGGTTCTAGGCTGGAAAACTAGAGGAACATTTGGCCATTAATGATTATACATGTCCTTTTGATGTGGTGTGGACTTCCTTACAACTTGTTGGCCAGACTCCAAGGGCAAGTGTCTTAAGTAAGAAAGAGAGCCAAGCAGAAGCAATGTTTCCTTTTCTTCCCAAGCTATGTCAAGCAGCATCACTTCTCCTACATCCTATTCCTTTGGCAGTTGCAAAAGTCTGTACAGGCTCAGTGGAAGGGACTAAAGACCTATACTTCTTGATAACAGCTTTTCAACGTCACACTATAAGGTATTTTGTAGGGTATGATACATTGTGTTCCCATAGTTTGCATTCGAGACCACAAAATTTCAAATAATTTTAATTCCTTCCTTCCCCCAAATCCCAAATATTTCTTCCCACTATGGTATTAATTGAAAGTATTAGATCTCATCATGAAAATAAAGTTCACCTGAAGGTAGGTCTCCCTTGTTGGAGACCCCAGAGTACAACTGCTTAAGAATAGTTCCTTGTATTTTGATGATCTGTGAACTTAAGAAAAAAGTGAATGTGTGCTCCACACCCAGTATTATGCAGACATGGCAAAATTGCTACAGAGTCCCCTATTCAATGAGGGAGAAAATTGAAGGAATGCAGGAGTCACTGGTCCACAGAAATTATGAAATTCAACTGAGCACATGATGCTTGCTGATTGCTTGATTAGGATTCAGTCCTATTTCCAGGGAATGATTTTCCACAGCTGTTTGGTATAGACTTGGGTTTCTTGGAAATCTTCTGAGTCATCATTTCATCTCCAAATAGTCAACATTTGCAGCCTCAGTATTTTTCTGTCCATTTTTATTTGTTATTTGGATTCCAAATGATTTTTTTTTAAATTTTATACTATCCCCACCATTTGAATTCTTATGTAGTTGTGTTTCTAAATAATTCTCTTAAAAATGTTGTGGATTTTCTATGAAACTTACAGTAATATGTTTCATTAGAAAAAAATGCATGTTAAATTGGAGGAGACTATACTCTTCTCAACCTTGGGCTTCCTATAAAGCTGTTTTAGTATACCATTAAGATTCTTAGAGGAACTTTTTTTTTTATGTACAACAAAGGCTTTTACAGCCACACCTTCAGGTTGAATTTCAGATTATATTTTTTAATAATGTCCTTGGTATAAGATTAGCTTGGAAGCCACTTCATAATTTTAGCATCATTTACCATCTGGAGACACTAAGAATTAGAAAATAAAACATTAATTACATTAATTTTTATACACAGAGAGCCATAGAACCTTTATTTTTATTTTCTTATTCTTTACCTTATGATTCTGCATATATTTTACTAAATACATTTAGAAGATGCAATCCAACATACTCTTTGCTATGCCTGAAAATCTCCTTGGCTACAACATACATTACATTAGCTGCTGCTGCTTCTTCTTCTTCTTCTTCTTCTTCTTCTTCTTCTTCTTCTTCTTCAATTATTTCCTTCCAATAGATGAATTTTGTTAAAACTTGGCATCACTACACAATAACACTTATATTCACGGGTCATCAGATTTGGCTGACATTTTCTCCAACATCATTTTAACTTCTAACTTTCTTTTGAACTTGGTCTTAAAGTCACTAACTCAAATTTCAGTATTTGTGCATGTTTGTGTGTGTGCGTGTGTGCGTGCATGCATGCATGCGTGTGTGTATCTGTGTGTGTTCATGTGTAAACCAGACTTGTAGCTGTATAGCAATAAATATACTCTTTTGGTTATTTTCAACAAATAACATACTAACTCTAAATTCAGTGATTTAAAAAGATCCGGGTTCGCGGCCAGCCTCAGCTACCTAGTGAGGTACTCCGCAACTTAGTGAGACTCGGTTTCAAAATAAAGAATAAAAAATAGGGCTGGGGGCGTAGCTTGGAGGTAGAATGCCCCTGAGTTCAATCCCCAGTACCGCAAAAAAAAAAAAAAAAAAACAATAATTGAACAATATCTATGGACCAATAACATAGGCAGAACCCAGTGAACATTCAAAATGTTTTGTTTCACATGCCTAAAACTCCATTTGGGAGACCTGAAGTTTAATACTAAAATTGTCAGAAGACTCATTCATTAATAAATTTGGAGGCTGATGCTATGTATTGATTGAAAGACAAAACAGAACTACTATCTGGAGTGCATACATGGACATACAATGAATGCAGTTTTGCTTCCTGCAGTTTAGCAGCTGAATCTAGAAGTTTGCCGAGAGAATACAGAGCATGTAGAAGTACATTACCTTTTATAACCTTTTTAGTACTTCTTTGCTTCACAAATCAACCAAGATTATTTTTGTTGCATTCTTCTGGACAAGTCAATAATTATGATCCATATTATTTCAAGTAGGAGACAAAGCATAGATTCACCTTTGATAAAGGAATGTCAACATCAAAATCAAAGGAGAACATATAGGATTGATTATGAATCTGTGTGGTAATCTTTAAAAAAATCTGATCTGCAGCCACCAGTAAGCTGGTTCAAAAAATACCAAGAAACTATTCCTGAATTCATGAATAAGAGCGTGGAGGAATGGCAAACTATACAAAAGAAAGAAGAAAGGAAAGGAAGGAGGGAAGGAGAGAAGGAGAGAAAGAAGGAAAGGAAGGAAGGAAGGAAGGAAGGAAGGAAGGAAGGAAGGAAGGAGAGGGGAGGGGAGGGAAAGAGAAAGGGGAAGGAAAGGAAGAACAAACCTTTAATCATGGCACCCAGATCTCAGAATATATTGAATTATAAGTTGAATTTCTATAACAATTATATAAATGATGATTCTTTAATGTTAAGGATAAATGCATATGACAATACATACATTCTTAAATTAGTCATAATAAATTTTCACTTTACCAAGTGATTTCTGGCTGCTATATTAAGAGACAAAGTAATTATATTACAGTGAAGGTAAAATTTAATAGGTATGAGCCAGGCATGGTGGCATATAATTGTAATCCCAGTACTTGGGAGGCTGAGACTGGATAATCTGGGTTTGTGGCCAGCCTTAGCCACTTAGTGAGGCTCTCTGCAACTTAGTGAGACCCTGTTTCTAAATAAAGAATACAAAATAGAAGTGGGGGTGTAGTTTGGTGGTAGAATGCCCGAGTTCAATCCCCAGTACCTCAAAAAAATGAACAGGTATGTATGCATTACATTTGTTTAATAGTAATGGGTCAAAAATTATGTGTATGGTGTAATCAATAATAAAAATGACAAAATTAAATTCCTTGAAATGTTTTTCCTGTAAGATATCAATATAAATTATAATTATATTTATATTATAAATTCTAATTTATCTGATATTTTGCCAGCAAAAGACACCACTCTGCATAACTGGGGTCACAGTCCTTAGCAAAAGAAAGCAAGACTGAAGTAAGAATGAAAATAACACATACCCATGGTTTAAAGGCACATCAGAATTTCATTCTTTATTTGATTCTGTCTCCAAATTCTTATACATTTCCTGGTGGGAAGAGAAAAGACATTGAAATTACAATCAGAAGAAAGTTCCAGAAGACAGAAATGTGAGCCAATATTTTTGTCCTTTTACCAGAAAATTTGGATAGCGTATGGTGGAACATTTTATATTCTTGTGGGAAGTATAGGCTGTAGAATAATTTCCTAGGAGACTTATACACTCTTATGCATACATAACTAAAGATAGGCTCCCTCTTCCCCACCTCCCTGAAGAGTAATAAGGAGTAAAGGCAACAGATTTATACTCTGGGTGAACTGCAGATAAAAATGATTCTTTTTCCCAGCGAGAAGACTTCATTTTTTCTTACAAGAAGCTTTAACAATACCTATCATTTATTACCTCCTTGGCACTTAAGTTAGGTGAATGGCAGACAGAACAAAAATCAAGTAGCCATTATCATTCCCATCATTCTCATTCATCAACAGCCTATCAGTGCTTTGTGCATATGTTGAATAAAAAATCCACTATTAAGAGTGGATTGATGGATAATTGTAACTACCTTAGAGCTTTGCCAGTGAATGACCTCGTAGAAGAGATCAGAACTCAGCATAAACTCTGCCATTAATGTAATCAGCAGAATTCCATTACATCGCTACTTATTTGTCAAATATGTTCCAGTTTAACACTGTACAAAAAAAAAAAAAAAAGAAGAAGAAGAAGAAGAAGAAGTCTCCTGTGTTCTGAGTCCCAGAGGCTTTGTCTCAATGATCCATCAGTCACATCATGAATGACAGGCCAATGGGTATGACATAGACAAGTGTCTGGTCTCTACAGCATTCTGCATTATTTTAGAAGAGTGAGCAGATCCCCATGAAAATTACTTGGAATTTTGTGGGCTGGGCGTGCTGTGATATTTTGAAATTCTTCACAATGGGATAGAAATTGTTTCATGATGCATTCCTAAAAAGGTATTGGTAAAGTTAGAGATTTTAAAATAGTTGTTTTCCTACCTGCTGACTTGCCAAAAAGCTTCAAATACCTTTTTCTCATGTTACAATGATCTATGTAGGAGTGAAAATGAGGACTGTGGGTTTATGGAGTTTGTTTAAGACCTGCTGTGTACTATGTTATCAGTGTGTTTTTTTCAAAGTCCAGCATTAGTAAACATTCAACTCTATTTCCTATTAATGATAGCTCTTTAACCTTCACACCAGGTCTCAGGAATGGAAAAGGGAAGTTCAGTGCTGCTGACTTTGAATTTGAACCATAGGACATTAAAATTTCAAGCTAAACTCAGTGTGGGCAAATTTATATACAAGTGATGTTAAAATAACACATTAAGGAAGATTTTCCTGCTGGTTTTTTTTTTTTCCCTTGCTTATTATTAGTCTGCCAGTGTTCCCACACACATTGAAAGTACAACAGGCATGCATATGTAGGCCATGTGAGAAATATCAGTAAAGAGGTGAAAGTCATGGCCATCATTCTTATCTGAGTCTCATGACCATAAGAGGGAGACAAAGCCAGGGGCCCTGCTTGGGAAGTTATGAAATTGATCAAAAACCAATGGATTACAAATAACTTATAGTCATAATATTTTAAAAAATAAGTAAATTTCATATCCTGATATTTTAGGAGAGGTATCTGTGGTTAAAAGCATGCAGAAAGCAACATTAATCAATGTTTCCATGATGTACCATGCTATCTAGATTTCAAGATATATAAGAATAATAGACACTAATATTTGCTGATGACTATATGGATTAGTCATCAATTCAGTTGAATCAATAATTTCATCAAGTGTGTGTGGAATGCTTTTAAGCAAACACAGTGTGAAATTTCTCAGCATCAATTGAATACAAATAAGAAGTCTTATGTTGCATTTTTATATAGCATTTAAAATCAAAGCTACATTGAGAAACTCTTTTCTTTCATAATGTATAAAGCAAAAAAGACCCTAAAATAATACTGTCATGCATTTGCTTAACCACCGGGGTACATTTTGAGAAATAAATCTTTAGTAAATTTTGTTGTCATGGAAACATGAGAGTACTTACGCAAACCTAGATCATATATAAGTTAATCACTAAATGTGGCGTAATGGCACAATCAAGATACATGGTAAACAGCGGACGTATGAATTCACTGCCAGCATAAGATGACATAATGCTTTATGATAAACATTTTTTAAAATAATGATAAAAATGATAGAACACTATAAATACATTAATTAGGAACGTAGTCATTTTATTATTTTCAAGAAGTCATGTAGTATACATGATTTCATGTGTTGGACTTTTGTATGACTGGAAGTGTAGTAGAATTATTTACACCAGCATAATAGTCACATGAGTAATGCCTTGCATTATGACATTACAACACCTATGACATCACCAGGCAATAAGAAGTTTATAGCTTCATTATAATCTTATGGGATCAGTGTCCTGTATGTGGACCATCATTAACAGAAACTTCATTATGCAGCACATAACTATATTAAAATTAAATGATTTAAGCATAAGAATAATAAAGTTGTCAGAACAGTAGTACTGTTTTCCTAAACTCCACTTGACTTGTGTCTATTGAGTCTGATTTTTTTTTAACCTTATTTGTGAGAGTTTCACTCTGAGAACTACACCAAGGTTTTCACAGAATAATGGGTAATAACTCAGTTTTTACTAGTTCGCTAACTATAAATTAAAGTCTAATATATCATTTTGACTCAGTTTAAAGCATTCAACAATATGGTTCCAACACTCTTGATGAGGATAAGCATCTCACCTTATTATATGAATGGACATAGATCTTTATCAAATTTAGTTCCAAGTACTGGATTTCAAAGCTACATAAAATTTAAAATTTGCCTAGCCACATGGTAGACAGAATAATGTGGCCTCCCAAAAAATGCTCAAACAGTAATCCCCCAAATCTCTGAAATTTTGCTGCCTTACATGACAAAAAGAATTTTGTAGATTCAGTGAAATAAGGATCTTGAAATATGAGATCCTGGATTCTCTAGAAGGGAAGAATGTAATGACAGCATATCTTTGAGCTGTAAGCAAGAGGATCAGCCAGAGAAGGAAATTTAAACATAGAAGCAAAAGTCAGAGACCATGAATCACAAAATGCCCTCAGTTTCTAGAACCTGAAAAGGGCAGCTTTGCTGACACCTTGATTTTAGCCCTTTAAGATCCTTTCAGGCTTATCACCTCCCAAACCTTAAGATAATAAATGCAGTGTCCCAAGCCACTACACTCATAGTACTTTGTTGCAGCAGCAATGGGAAACTAATACAAGATGAAAAATAATTTATAAAATAGTAAAAAAATAATAATTTTGTTTTTCTTTATGGCTGAGTAAAATTCCATTATGTGTATATATATCAAAGTTTGTGATCCATTCATAATATATACCTACTCATCTTCCCTGGAGATCTGAATTAAAATTCTCTTTCCTTTTTTTTTCTCTACCATGGATTCTATGAATCCAGATAGTCTTGACTCTGTATTGAACAATCACCAAATTTTCTCTATGTAACTTTTTTGGGTCAAATTTAAGGGTGGGCATTTCTAAGAATTAGGTACTACCAGACTTTTTTCTGACTTTACACTAGAAATTTACAAATTTTTAAAATTGTATTGAGAGTTTTTCAGTGTATATGAATTAATATAATAAAGTATAGAATGTTAATATATAAAATATGTAATTGTTTAGTGCATGTCTGTTTTGAAAAATTAACATAAAGAACAAATTAAAATGAAATAACTTCTTATATTGACTAACTTCCCAGTATTATTATTACTATTACTATTACTATTATTATTTAATTACTAACTGAATTTAAAGTAGCATTCTGAAGAGCATTAACATTTATTGTTTTTTGGTACTGAGGATTAAACCCAGGGGAGTTCTACTACTGAGTTTCACTTTCAGCCCTATTCTATTTATTATTCTGAAACAGAGTTTTGCTAAATTACCACATCCTGGCCTCAAATCTGTTATTCTCCTGTCTGAGCTTCCCAAGTACCAGGATTACAATAGGCATGTGCCACTGTGCTCAGCTAACATTAGCATTTACATTTTCACAGAATGAATTTCTTGCGAATCTAATAGGATATAAATACATTTGCCCACCCATCCTCCCTGTGAAAATAAAATAAGAAATCAAGAAAAAATAAAGACAAGTTGTCCAGAAATTAGGAGCATACTTACATGAATAGTAAAAAAGAAATTACATGATGACAAAGAGTATCTACCCTAGCAAGTGAACAGTCAGATTAGATAAAGATACTTGGAACTTCAAAAGAAAGGTTGTCATTAATACAAAGAACTAACTAGAAAATGATGTATATAAGTAAAAATAGAATGGAAAAATACCATAACAGAATAACAAACTCTTCAGAAAAAGGTAAAGCTATACAAGAACAGACATATCACCATAGTGCTTTACTACTGCACTATTCCTTTCCTTTTTGAGGTTCTAATAGCATATCTTTTCTAATTTTATTATATTTTCTGATTAAATACTCATAAATTAAATGAATCCCTGGATTACAATAAACATGAGAGTCTTTCCTTGTTATCTGTGTAATACATATTTTCAGACAATTTTCCTTGGTTTTAGCTACAATGCCATCCCAATATTCTCTAAAGAATTAACAAATTTCTTTCAAATATTTGATCCCTAGTCGATATGTAGAAATACAATTTGAGCTTTAAGAGGTATGTATATAGTGAAAGTGTTCAACAGATTTTCTCTAACATTAATATTGGATATGATGATTTGACATGCTGTAAATCACAGCACTAAGTCAGCTCTCACACAGGCTACACCATGATTTTACGCACAGATCATTTAATGTATCTACAGTGTAATCCTTTTTCCTTCTTGATTTATACACCTTTAGAGACGCTGGCATGTGTACAAGATGAGGATCTGGGATTGCTAATTTTACAAATTTAGTGAACATTAGTCTACAAATCAAAGCTCAATGAACTCCAAGTAAGACAAAGTCAGAGAGCCTCTTATGCACATTTTAAACAGATTTGAAAGCCTAACAAAGAATCTTGAACACATCATGTAAAAGGATTCTTGGTGAATTTGTCAGCCAATTCCCACCAGAAAATTGAGAGGCCAGAAAGAGTGGGATGATATAGTTCAAAAATTGGAAGTAAAAAAAAAAAAAATCAACCTAGGATCCTATATTGACCAAAAATGTCCTTTAGTATAAGGGAGAAGTGGACATCGGCAAGATCGAATACACGATTTTAGCCATAAAAGCCTCATGGATAAAAGTACTTTTATGTGAGCTCAAGTGTCTGAGTGGGTCCACAATCCAGACAGAGTAAAAACACTAAGAACATATACATTGAAGTGAATAAGAAACAGTTTTAGCCAGGCATGATGGCATACCCTTTAATTCGAGTACTTAGGAGGCTGAGACAGGAGGATCGTATGTTTGAGACCAGCTTCAGCTATTTAGTGAAAATCTGTTTCAAAAAATCAAGAGAGCTGGAGGTATAGCTGCCAGGATTGCAAGAGAGAATTGAATTGAATATTGTTAACCTGGGAAAGAAACAAAATTTTAAACTCAAAGTACAGTTTCAACTGAATGCATCTCACTTTTGAATCACTGGAAATCAAACCATGGTAAGTCAAGGACTATCCGTGGTTCATGGTCCTTTGCTACTCCCTTCCATCACATTTAAAGACATCTGGATATGTCCCATATTTTTCAACTGTTAATGAGATTCAACATTTTTTTAAAAATTCATGGTGAAGACTGCTAGTTTCCTACTCAAAATAAATCCCCCCTTTGTAACTGCACTTCAATTTTATTCAGATAACAATGTGAACAGCTTAAAAAAAAATGCTTCCCAGTCTATCTTATTGACTGGTATAGCTATGTGAAAAAATCTTGCCAATACATTAAGAAATGGAAGAATTATGTGAAAATGGAAGAGATTGTGTGTATAAATTTTGTGTATAAACATTTTTATCCTTCCCATTTATTTTTCTGCTTAGAATCTAGAAAAAATAATGAAGCAAACTTGAAAATAGAAGCCTAGGCTAAAGATGATGGGGCATAAATAAAATAAGGCATTTTCCCCTTGTAAATAATTGCATACTATACAAGACCTGGAATGCCTATCCTTAAACTTCTTTTATATATATAAAAAAATCCACATACAATATATATTTTAAGTCCTTGTTTTTTTCTGATTGATATTACTAGAAAGCAAATGCAATTCTTATTAGATATACAAATTGATTTTATTAAGTAGTAATCTTTAATTTCAAAATGTTAACACTTAAGCTTAAAAACTACTGTCTCCCTCCTTAAAATATATTTTTTTCTTTCATTGTTCACCTGGGAAAATATTTTTAAATCATTTTGAGTATTGCTAGATTATCACATAAGCTTTTCCAAATGATGCTTGTGCACCCCAAGCCACATTTATGATAACTTCCTCTACTTTGCTATCCCTGATTTTTATCACTTAAAACAGTAAATTGAATAACTTTGGTTCATGAGGATTTAAAGGATGTAAATCACATTATCCATATATATGTAACCATATAATATATTTCAATTTATATCATCCACATCTAAAGAAGTTATTCAGACTCAACATTAAATCCAAAATTTTAATGTAAGTAGTCATTTGAAGAAGCATCCTCAGAGTGTCAGGGATATTAAACATATATATGTGCCAGGGATATTAAACATATTAAACATAAATACACACCATCATAACGATGATCCCTTAAAAAAGCCCACAATTTGGGTAAGAATCCTAAAATAATAATACCCAATCACATCTTATTCACTTCCAATCATTCCTGAATTTGAACCCAACAAATTTAAAATGATAATTAACTACCTAGATTGTTCCTCTAGTTAACCACCTGAATTTAAAAATGACATTTAATCAAGCAAAATGTGAAAGAAAAATAGCATTTGAGTACATTTCTTTCCAGGGCTTATTATCTTGCATAATAAAATACTTAGGAAACTTCGTACATGAATTATTTCACCCATTATTTGCCAAGATCTAGTTGATAAACATTTCCCCTTGAAATTCATCCAATGATTTCAACAGTCCAAACCAACCTTCTCATCTTACTCCTGCAAAAGAGCTTATCTTCCATATCTTTAGTTTCTTCTCATTACTATGTTTTCAATTTCCCAGACCATATAACATGATGAACAATCACTTTTTGATTTTTGTTGCCTAAATCAAGTTTGTCCATCATGTCTACTTGCCAAATGTGGCTCTTTCCATTGCTACTACACTGGTCCCTGGTTTTAATTATTGTGCTATAATGTAATATTGCTGGCTTTATGTCATATTATCTGACCTAAAATTTAAATATTTACCTATTGCATAAGATAAAATTCCTCTGGCTTAAAAAGCTCCATAATTTCTATCATAAAATGTGTCAAACATATGCCATATGTTGTAATCAGGTAGTAATACCTCTGAAACTTTCCTCCAAAGTTTTATGTTTTATCCCCCAAAGTTGTATGTTGCTATATATTGTGGTTTATAGCCTCGTAAGCCTTGCATTAGCCTGTCTTTATGGTGAGCTCAGATCTTTGTGCTTTCTTAAATTTTATATTCGTTAGTAATTTTTTATGTGAAGATTCATTTGTTTAGTATTATCAGCACTTTTTTGCTGCTTCTTATGAGTTATTCTTTCTGCATATAATAATATGTTAGTGGTTGAATATCTCTTCAGTGGAATTTAATCTGTGGCTTTATATGCCTCTCACTTAGAACCTTTTGTCTCTTAATGCCATTTTGGTTAGTTTGCTATGCTTTTTGGTTGCCTGTTTGGAAACTATCAGATGTTATGAATACCTGTTTAAAAGAGCATGGTAGGCATAACACAAAATGAAAAATAATATTGTTCAACAATAGAAATAGAAGTGACATTAAATTCATAGACATAATTGGACATATCGTAAGTGTTGATAATATTTCCAAAGACCTTTAATAGTATTTAATGAAATACTCATGGTTTGGTTTCAAAATAAGTATTGTAATTCTATATTTACGAAATAAGAAGTTAAAATTGAGAAGTCATTGTTTGCCAGCAGTCATCCACAATGCAAATGGTAGGGCATAAATATATATTCAATTCTATTTATCCTGAAAGACTTTTTTCCCTAAAATTAAGATTTGGATTTCTGTCAGCAGTGTGGAAAAGAGAAATAATTTGAAAGTCATGTGGAAGAAATGTTTTCCTGATCATTATGGTAAGCAGAGTAGTTGGAAACCCTAGAAAATGGACAGTTGAGATATTCTGTGTTTAATATGACAAATCAGTGAAAAAGAAGCATTGGTCTCCTTTGCACTAGGAAGCAAAGTTTTCTCAATTTCTCCCTCTCACTTTTGGGAGCAACAGCAGAGAATAGTAAGTGGATATTGTGTACAGGGCAGCCACTTAATTGAAGAATAGCAATTTCTCATTTGTTTCAGAATTAATAGCCCAATACAAGATCCTTGAATTTTTAATGGACAATTTAAAAATATGATGAAAGCAGGAGCAGTGCAGAATTAATTTGTTTTGTGGCTTAATAGACATAGGTTGATTGCATTTACAAAGTCAATCACAAATTAACCAGATAACCCTTATATAATTAACTAAGTACAAATACAAGAATTAATCAATTTTTCCCATCACTGACAGTCTTGTTTATTTTAAAAAATACTGCATGACTTCATTTATCTGTGTAATATAAAAAGTTGAACTCTCAGAAGCAGAGATTAGAGGGGTGTTGATAAACTCCTCTGGTAAGAAGCTGGACATGGGAAAATATAGAGATGTTATTCAAAGAACACAGATTTTCAGTTATAAGATTAATATGTTTGAGAGAACTAATGTACATCAAATGAAGTATAGTTAATAATTATAGTATTAACTATACTATAATTATAGTAAATAATTATAATATTATTTACTTGAAATTTTCTGGGAGAATAGATCGAAATTGTTCTCACCATGCACATGAAACAGGTAAATATTGAGGTAGTGGATACATTAATTATCCTGATTTTGGTATTATTTCACAATTTAAAGTGTATAAAATAATAATGTTCATTTTCATGTATAAAATTTTTATTTGGCAATTATATCTAGCTAGAGAAAAGAAATCTCACCTATCAGAAACCAAATAACAATAAGAGTATGAAGGAAAATTTACTAATTTTATTGCTTTCCTAAATGATTCTTAAGTGACATATTTGACACAGTGTAAATATAAATATTTTTAATTTCTATGATGTCTATTGCTGCTATTCTGCTGGGAATTTTGTATCCTTACCAAAATATTAATGGAATTTTACATAACAAAAATATGAAATTAGCCGGGCGTGGTGGCGCACGCTTGTAATCCCAGCATTCAGGAGGCTGAGACGGGAGGATCTGGGTTCGAGGCCAGCCTCAGCTACCTAGTGAGGCATTCCGCAACTTAGTGAGACCTGGTTTCAAAATAAAGAATTAAAAATAGGGCTAGGGGTATAGCTCGGAGGTAGAATGCCCCTGAGTTCAATCCCCAGTACCACAAAAAAAAAAAAAAAAAAAAAAAAAATAAGATTAAAAATATGAGATCATTCGCTGGACTTTTAATATGTATCTCAGTAATTCTTCAAGGTCCCATGAGTCATTTACCTGTGTGCACAAAGTCAAAATAGGAGAAATTATAAAATATTCAAATGTTGGGATACGAGAACTGTAGTTGATTTATAGACAAATATCTCCTTCCTTTTTTGTTTATTTACAGACAGACTTCAACTTGGCAATGGTTAAACCTACAAATTTTTTTTTAAACTTTATGATAGTGTGAAAGGAATATTCATTCAATAGAAACTGAAATTTGAATTTAGGCCCTTTTCCAGATTTAAGGCTTGAATTTATGAGTTGTATCTGGTTATTCACATATACTCAATATTGTTGATGACTCTCACATAAACATAGACTTTCTATATGAATGAAAATAGGTACCATTTCCCTACTCTGAGTTATATATAACTCAACCTTCAAAAGTAGATCACAAAGCCAGGGATGGTGGCACACGCTTGTAATCCCAGCAATTGGGAGGCTGAGACTGGAGGATCTGTGTTCGCAGTCAGCCTCAGCTACCTAGTGAGGCACTCTGCAACTTAGTGAGACCCTGTTTGAAAATAAAGAATAAAAAATAGGGCTGGGGGTATAGCTCGGACGTAGAATGCCCCTGAATTCAATTCCCAGTACCGCAAAAAAAAGTGGTTCACAAGAACCAAACAAACTTCTATAAATATTTTCATGTTGATGACATTTACTACTCTTAATTTAGTTTTGATATTTTTTAAAGCCTTCCTTGATATTACTTAAGCCTAATTGTCTTATTAAGTGCTGAAAATAAACTAAAATTAACATCACATACACACATCATAGTCTGTGATGTCGAGGCTGCTTAGAAAATAGGAGTATGTAGAAAATAAAAATTCAAAGTTGAAAGGACCTCAATAAGTAATCTCATGTCACCTCCCATTATGAACAAGACAATATTCTAGGAAAGTTAAATAATTTGACTAATGTCACAGGGCAATGTATTGCTTTAAACTAGCACTTCATTCTTTTAGTAGCATCATTCTGCTTAACAAAGGTATTTGTTATTCTGCTAGGATTAAGAGATTTCAATTTTCAGCCCATTTTAATACTATAGTTAGGAAAGTATTTTGATTTGCAGAGCCTTAAATGGTAGCAATTATTCCATTTTCTGGCAACCTGCATCTGGATATCTAAAGGCATAGTCAGGTTCTAAGAGTGTTATCTCATTATAAAGTGTGTTAGGGTAAAATTATTCAGAGCAAGAGGAGAACACTGTAAAGTCCAATACAATCTTACATAATGTATTAGTTTTACCAAATGTACTCTTTGATCTACAGTGTATCTGTAGTGTCTCATATTTAGTTTGCTATAATATATACTAAATGAAGGCGTTGATATTTATCCAGGGACATTACAAACTGCCATAATCACCAGACTCCGTGTCACAATTTTTCATTAGCTCTATTAGATTATAAGAATGTTATCCCTTATAAAAAAAAAAAAAACAAACAAACAAAAAGTCAACTCAGTTATAAGTTTGATTCCACTTACTTCAATATTTACTTATAAATAACATATGTATAATTTGTGTCAGTAAAAAAAAAAACAACAAAACTTATATGAGAAATACTTTTCTAATAAAAGAGCATGCTTTACCTGGAAAATATATACACAAATATGTTAGAAATATTTCTAATTTAATTCAAATATCCTTCTTTAGAAGGAGTAGTGGCAATTAGAAATAAATAATAAAAGAGGATCTCATACTGCACTGCAAGTTATATCTATTCTATATAGTCATTATGGGTACAGAGGAATAAATAGACCTAATTTTTAATTAACCTAATTAAAAATGAAACAATTCACTTATGGAAAACAGACGTCATGAATAGTATCATGTTGCTCTAGAATTCATGTAACAGCCAGGATATATCCAAATAATTATATCAGCAAATACCCTTTAAAAAGAACATGCATGGTGGCACAGGCTTGTAATCCCAGTACTTGGGAGGCTGGGTTTATGGCCAGTCTCACCTACTTAGTGAGGCACTCTTCAACTTAGTGAGACCCTGTTTAAAAAAAAAAAAGAATGAAAAATAGGGCTAGGGGTGCAGCTCAGAGGTAGAATGTCCCTGTGTTCAATCTCCAGTACCCCCCCAAAAAAGGACATGCAAATTTAACAGCAAGTCATGAAATAAAATCTTCTTTTGAATATTAGAACTGTATGAAAAAGAAAGGAAGAGGATTTTAGAAGGATTTAATTAAATACTATTGTTAATAGAAATGGCTTTGTTTTTAGCATGATGGCTACTGTTAGGAGGTAGAGAGGTGCTAATTTTTGCATAATTAAAATGTTACATATTGATGTGAACATTAGTAATATTAGTCTCAAAACATTGCATATATATCTTTTTGTTCATCTAAAAGCCAAATTTAGTTACACTGCCATTTATGTATAGAAAATATGCAAATTTAATAATTATTGTGATCTTGAAATGCTCTAAAACACTCTTTGAGCTATTTGGTACAATGAATAGAAAATATATTCATTGATACATTGGTAATAATCTTGCTTATAGTATATAATTATATTCACTGATGTGTTGCCTCAGCATCTCAAAATAAGGTTATTCACTAACATTAAAAAAATAGCATTTATTTACAATGCAAAAATATGTAACGAGTATAAAGAAAATTAATCTTAAAGATATTTTGTTTTTCTTATATTTAATGAATTATATATGATGAAAGAATAATAGCTATGAAAACAAATTGGAGCTTAGCATAAAAATCATGAAAGTCCAAACCAGGGAAGAGAAGAAAAGTTCTTAAATAAATACAATATTATACATGAAATGAATATTATACATTATATATGAAAGAAACTATAATTTTAGTATTATATATTGAATCATGTCACAACTTCCAAATTTTCATTATATCCTCTTTTGCATACATATATTGAAAAATCAGCAATAATTTTCAGTATGCTAAAATTTATGCCTAAAGACAAGAACTTAGATTAGATTTTTTTTTTTAGTTGCACTCTTTTTTGATTTCTTGGGATATGTCTATACCACCCATAAAATGTTTAAATTGTTTCAAATGGAATTAAATTCAAGTTATACTTTTTGTGGTTGCTACTGCTTTATCACTGTTGTCTTATTAAACAAAAAAAAAAATCTTAAAGTTGGACAGTGAAAATGTGAGATATTGAGAAAATGAACTGAATGTGCAAAATCAGTAAAGTATGAAATAGTTTGTTATGTTTAGAGAAATGCAATAGTTTTATAATGAGTTTGGCATGCCATTTTGGCTTGTATTTGAAGACATGTGTACTGGGCAAAAGCTGGAAATTTCATAAAACAAAGTTAGACAAATAAACTAGAACTAGATTATGATAGAAACTGCATGCTAAACTAAAGAGTTTGGGCATTATGCCACAAACATTGAAGAAATGCTAAATACTCTAAGAACTAAGCTAGTATAATATTATCAGGTTTTTCTTTTCTGGAGTATGTGTATGTGCATGTGTGTGTGCACGTGTGTTTTGAGGGTTTTTTTTTTTTTTTTTTTAGTGTCCTTTTTTTAAAGCTGTTCACTTTTAACACAACATAGAGGGAATAATAATGTCTATCCTGCTCATTTGTTGAATTGAATTTGATTTTGTTAGAAATGGAAATAAATAACAATGGAACAGTTGAATGTTTTAACTGACATGGAATAACATATTGATGCCACAGAACCTAAAGTTTACTTCAGATTCTGGTATACTTCAGGCTGCCCATACACTTCTTTTTGTGAAGAATTTCCTTCAAAATAGAACCAGAGGGTTTTTTTTTTTTTTTAAGACTTTGTAGATAGTAATGTATTGTTGTTTTGTTTTGTTTTGTGATGCAGGGGAATAAACCCAGGAGTATTCTACCTTTGAGTTATATCCACTGCCTTTTTTACTTTTGAAATAGTTTTTTGCTAAATTGCAGAGGCTGGCTTCAAATCTGCGATCTTCCTGTCTCAGCCTTCCAAGTATTGGGATTATGGGCATGAGCCACCATGCCCAGCTCATGTATTCTTTATAAAAACTAAAGCTCTAATATTAAAAATGATAAATAGCATCATTTACTTAATATCTGCCAATGTCAGCACTGAAGCTTTTATGAAAATATATATTTATTAAATTATTACAGGAAAACCATTAGGAGAAGCTCACAGATATTGTTTTTCCCTCTAGATCCTGTCTATTTTAGTAGCTGAGATGAAAATACAGTTAATCTCCAAAGTGGTTGGACTAGTTTGCAGTCCCACCAACAATGTATTAGAGTTCCCACTTCTCCACATCCTCGCCAGCAGTTGTTGTTGCTCGTGTTTTTGATGATTGCCATTCTGATTGGGGTTAGGTGAAATCTCAAGGTAGGTTTCATTTGCATCTCTCTGATTGCTAGTGATGTGGGACATTTCCTCATACATTTATTAGCCATTTGTATTTCTTCTTCTGTGAAGTGTCTATTTAGATTCTTTGCCCATTTTTTAATTGGGCTATTTGTTTTCTTGAGAATCCTCAGAGAAATGGAAATGAGCTTACCATATGATCCAGCAATACCACTTCTGTATCTTCTGTATCCAGCAATACCAATGCATCTGTATGTTTATAGCTGTACAATTCACAATAGCCAAACTATGGAAGCAGCCAAGATGTCCATCAACAGACGAATGGATTACAAAACTATGGGATATGTACACAATGGAATTTTATCAGCCATAAAGAAGAACAAAATCATTTTATTTGCAGGGAAATGGATGCAACTGGAAAACATTATGTTAAGTGAGATTAGCCAGTCACAAAGAGTAAAGAAACATATGTTCTCCCTAATATGCGGATGTTAGGGAGTAGATGGGGCATAAGAGGGTCTTCAGACGGAAAAGGAGAGACCCTCGATAAACAAAGAAGTTGATTTAACTGAAAGGGATTGACGGAGGGGGGGGGGCGGGGACACGCTAATGTACATCAAGGTTACTCACTAAATTGAACTTGAGTGGGGGGCGAGGGAGCGGGGTGGGAATTGGGGGAAGGGGACAAATGAGAAATGTAGGCACATATGTTGTTTTCAGTTTGTACAATTTGTACCTAACAAAGATGCCTGCTGACAATGTACGAGTAATTATAAAAAATAAAAAATTTAAAAAAAGAAAATACAGTTAATCTTTTTTAAAATTTATAGCTCTGTATGTAATTGGATATTCTGTACAACAGAATTGCTACAATTATAAATTAGTGTACTTTTTTTCCACTTTCTAATTTTATAACACAATTTCTAGGAAATCCAGCAGTCTAGGGGTGTCATGTAGAACCATCTATTTCCTTAATACCAATGGAAGAAAACAGGGAGGAGAGGATGAATTCTCCCCTTTTCAAGGGACAAGATTACAATGTCATTTTCTTTTCTTCCTGAATCTAGAATCTGCTAAGACCTGGAGTTTTCTGTTATTATTATTATTTTTCATACTTCTCACTTAATTTAGATTTTGTAGTAGTATAGGAAGTCAATGTTTAATAGTATTTTAATTTATTATGTAAAATTCTTGAATTAGTACAACCATTCACATCTTTCACACCTTTTCTTTACAGCATTCAACTCTTTAAAAGACAAATGTGAAGTAATTCATGTTTAAATAGAGGCAGTAGCATATGGACACTTTGTCTATGAGCCCTCATATTGAAGCAAAAACAACAACAACAACAACAAAACATTTCCATTTTCAATCATCTAAATAGATCTTTCCCTGAGTCCCAGGGCACTTCATTTCACTAAACTTAATGTTTTTTAGTGCCCTCTTTCTATGTGTTGTTTTCTATTTAAATCTAGCTCGTATTTCTCTCAATGCTAGTCGTAACTATCCAAATGTCCACTTTGACTTGCCTCTTGGACATCTCAAAGGTATTTGGGGAGAAGAATTAATTCTCTACTGATATTTCCTTCTAAGAACATGTATAGCTCCAATGGTGAAAACCTCTTTGCTTTACTACCTTATTCTTCAGGAAAAAAAAAAAAAAAAAGAAAAGAAACAATTTTTCTGATTGGTAAACTAGAGAAGAAAAGGTCAATCATGCATCAGCTAGATTCACCTTTTTTCCTATTGGAACCAAGGAATTGTTAAGGAGCATGTTTTCCACTCTCCTGCATCCCTAGTCCTTCACTCTATTCTCTTTTCACTGCTGCACAATGAGAGGTGAAGTATAAACTCAGGTGGAGCAATAGAATGCAAACAGACTGTTAGGATTCAATTTAATTTAAGATCCACGAAATCAGAAGGGAGTAAAACAAATCTTTCATATAAAGTAAATACATGTTTAAATCCTGCAAATCTTAGCAATCAACATTACTTAACGGTCATTACAACGTTGTGCATTCTGCCTTCAAAAGGTTAATGCTTTAGGCTTCAAACAGAATAAGACATGAAATGATTAAATGAGGATAAATTAACATAAATTGAATGTCTAACCATAGCTATAATATGAGACCCTGCTCAACATGACCTAGCTATTCATCTCCCAGTTCTATAAAACTCTCAAAACTAGAGAATGTATATTCAAAGTTAGTTCTAACAATAAAAGTCAGAGTTATATTCTAAAAACTTCAAAGCAATAAGGATACAGAAGTATTTCAAGGGCATAACATACCCCACAGGGGATCTAATTAGTTGCTTGTGGTCATCCTGAGCATTCTACTGAAGGCATCTGTCCTCCTAGATGTCCAATATCCCTCCATCTGCTTTGTCAGCTATTTTCTTAAAGGCACAATAGGAAACATTAAAATTAGCAAACTAAAAACACTGGGACTTCAATAGAAAACTCTGCAAACAGAATGAAATAGGTAGATATGATGAGAAAAATTTCTAGTCAATAAAGTATTAAAAAGAACAAGAGTTAATCATCAAAAGTGTAAAACTGGTTACAAAGAGAAAGTTATAAAATAAAATGTTTTCAAGGTGGAAGGTCTATAAAGCATCAGAGAGTTGGAAGAGTGTGTTGTAAAGTTTTATTTCTAAAAACAAGCTAATATAATAGGATGGTTTATATGCCATTGAGTTTGATGACTGTAGTGCCAGTCTTGATATTTTAATTCTATCAAGAATCAAGTTCTGAATCAATGTTATATTCTGTTAGTAACACAAAAGAGAAAAAATAGTATGCCAAATTTTGGTACAGTGTATGAAATCTTTTTGCTCATAGAGTTCATCCTGCCAACAAAACACTCAGTCCAAATCAATAAGTAAATAACTCCAGGAAAATATAGTTGGAAATGAATTGAAACAGAGTTAAAGTATAGAGGACAAAAATAAATCTTTTTACAATGCTAAGAACTTTCTGTGTTATTTCCATCATAGAATACAGCTGCATGTAACTCACTTAAAATTGTGGCATTTGTGAATTAAATAGTTTTCACCCATGTAGACAGACTTAGAAAATGGACCTTCTTTATCTTATTTCATTCTCTTTTCAAGAGTTCTTTAAGAAATACATTGGTAGTGGCTGGACTTCTGGTTCTTTTCTTTATTTTTAATCAATCAGCAGTCAATTGGCAAAACACAATTGGTATATTTTAGGAAGTAGAGAAGAGAATGTATTTTTCTAGGTATTTTATGAAATTTCTTTAGAGGATAATGAAATTTCTTGAAAGCCTCATATTAAATATATTTGATGCGTCTAAGATTTATAGCCAAGAAGAAAGTTCATGCATTCATCTGATTGATAAAGGTCCCACACAGATAAATTAGCCATAAAATTATCAGTTTTAGTGAGGAATTAGCAAAAACAGAGGAAATAACATTTTATTTAATAAATAAGGATGTCAGTTTTCCTTACTTAGTAAAAAAGTGGCATTAGTAGTTGATGTTATATAAGCCAATTGAGAAAGTTTAAAATAAATGGTAGACACATACAAAGAATAAAATGAATTGCATACTGTATAAAATTGTTGTTGAGTAAATTTTGTCAAATAGAATTTATATTACATAAATTTTATATCTACATATCAAAATAAATGTGGTGATAAAATTATAATCTAGATCACTGGCCAGATTACCTAAAGAAGTTTGCCAGATTACACCAACTTGTAATTGATTGATGGAAAATGTCACCCAAATTATTTTTATAAGACATGATTGCTTTTCAATGACTTAAAATTAATGATAGTAACAAAGAGGAATAGGTAATTCTAAAATATATATATATTATATATTATATAGTGTATATATTATATATAATCATTTAGGAAGCCTACAGAATTCTATGATTTTATTTCATGCTATAAATGGGCTAGCTTTTATTACTATAAAGAAAATTTTATTACCAAGAAAATTTTTCACAATGAGAAATTATGCATAGACATACAAACAGGTAGACACATATACATGTTCTAAGAATGTATGCACACATATGTTGGTATGTAGTTCATATATGTATGCATACATAAAATGCATGTACCTTTTTACATGCATACATACATGCACACATATGTGTACAGGTACAAGGTTCAAGAAATCAAATGTATACTAAATGCTGTAAAAATAGCACATGCCAAGAAGTAGGGAACACTGACAAAAAATCAGGGCATTGCATCCAATTTAACTCAAGGACTTGCCACCCTTGTTATGTGGATCAACTTTGAACACTTTTAGGAATTTGCTTTTCTTACATCCTTCCCTGGTCTTCACAACCATTCTTGACCAGAATTGAGTTTTAGTACATAAATTACAAATAATCATTGTACAGAACAGATTCTTCAAAAAGATGAGAATAATATTCAAATTCTACTTAACAATGTTTTCAGTAATGACCAACTCATAACAATTCTGTGCTGACTCTTTACTTGAGCCTACTCATGTTTGATAGATAATTTAGAAAGGATAAAGGTTTAGAATCTCTGCCTTTATCTTGTATCTGTGTCCTTTTGCCTTAAACAGGGGGTCAAATTCCTGTTCAAATCTATACATAGACATTTAAGGAGTGTTCATCTAAAGTTGGTAATCACCCTCTTCAAGGCTAATGACACCACATCAAGATAAGAGTAACTAACTATTTTCAATGCCCACTGACAGCTTTTACAACGCCCTATTCCAGACCACTGGTGTGGCTCCTAGAAGCCTTTAGGAACAGGGGAGCACAGCAAGCAGATTATCCATGATCAGACTGCCTCCCAGTCAAAAGGTATCACCCCATGGGAACTAAACTGTCCTCCTTTCCAACGTCACAGGTCTGGCAGATAAAATTCCTGTGATACAAATGAGATGGTCCCCTCAAAAGCCAGATAGAAAAATCAGAACTGATCAGCCAGAAACTATCCTTCTCTAGCACCCTAGTTAAAGGCTTCTTCCTTTCTTGTCCACAGAGCAACCTGATTTCTCTTTCACTGGCTCTTGCTTTCTTTTTCTTCTTCTCTTGCCCTTCTCCTTGAGGTAAAACTCCCAACCATAGTATTGCCCACCTGCTTGCATCCTTTGGCCTCATTTCATTTCAATTATCATTCGATCAGAAGTTCTCTTCTCTGGTATCATTGGCATTCAAGACAGTCATCTAATTTGTGGATTGTTATCCTTCAGATTGATGTATTGCATTGTGAAAAGTGAATAATTTTATAAACATTTTTTTAAAAATTGTAGTAATTTCAATTATACTACAGTTAATATTTGACCTTTCACATTTTTAATACCAAGGTACTAAAGTTAATATTTTTATAAAGATCTACTTTTGTTTATTATGATGTTATTGAATATAATAAATGAGCCAGGTATAATGGTACAAATCTGTAATTCCAATACTTGGGAGGCTGAAACAGGAGGATTGAAGGTTCTAGGACAGCCTCAGCAATTTTGTGAGACTCTCAAGGGTTTGGCAAGACCCTGTTTCAAAATAAAAGAATAAAATAGGGCTGGGGGTATAGCTCGAAGATAGAATGCTCCTGGATTCAATTCTGAATACACCATACACACACACACACACACACACACACACACACACACAAACAGAAATATGACAAATGAGAGAACTCTCAGGATTCTAATTTCATGTTCAGACAAACATGTTCTTTACATTTCTAAAGTCCTACTTCTTACTAATTCCTATTTTGTATTTATGTGTATTTATTTCAAGACTTTTTACTTCCATTTTAAGAAAAAATTTGAAAAAATAGTGAAAAGTAACTGCTGATTTAAATTTTTTATGACTGTCTGAAAAATCATATTGAATTATGGAAGTCCCATTCAGATGTCAAATCCTGTTATAACTAGAATATAGCTTGTTACCTCTGAACACCTGTTGAGTTTGATTGCCATTGTGGCAATGTTTGGAGACTGACCCTTTAAGAGGTGATTCCTCATTAAGAGGGATTAATGCCTTTATTGTAGTACTGGGTCAGTTCTCGAAGGTTCAAGTTCTACTCTCACTTCTTGGAACTGGATAAATTCCATGAGAGCAGCTATTTATACATCAAGGCTGCTCCTCATGATTTGTCTCTTTCACAGGTGTCCACTTGCCTTTACAACTTTGGCCATGTTTTGGAGCAACTTGAGACCCTCTCTAAATGTGGCTACCAGATCTTGATATTCTCAGCTTCCAGATTCTTGAACCAGAACTCCTTTCCTTTATAAATCACCCATTCTCAGGAATTCTGTTGTATAAACAGAAAGTAGACTAGAACAAATCTCATAAAATCATTTTGGTTATTTAAGTAGTTTTGCCCAATGAACGGAACCAAGCTTAGTATACTCACTGATCAAGTCAAATAGACTCTTTGGAAGGGAGTGAAAAATGTCTTATTCTGTGTGTGTGGCCATGTTCCAGCATGTTTAAATGCATGTGAGTAGATGTGGGTGGCGTGTGCACAGGTGCACTCACGTCTGTGTGTGTGTGTGTGTGTGTGTGTGTGTGTGTGTGTGTGCAGAACAGAGAGTGGTAGATAGACTTTAGAATTTGCTTGAGGACATGAGTTTGAATAAATGTTTATTGAGGGTAAAGTACTTCAACTGATATTTGTTTGCATAAGTTGTTCCTTGGGGGTTAGGTGCTTAAAGTCTCCTTCAGGAATATTGCTTTGCATAAGCTGTTTGCATTTAGATTCCCTTCTGGAGATGTTAATTGCTTAAGCTGTCATTAAAGTGTAGAGATTTAGATCCTGTTAAAGTAATACCCTGGAGTGTGACTGAATAGAGTTGCTGAGGTGAATTTGAATAAGTTGGAATCCTGGAGGTGTGCTCTAGGATGGAGACAGATGAGGAAGAGAATTGTGCTACTCTTCCACTAGAAGGTAAGCTCTATGTAAGCAAACATTTGTCTCACTTACTAATTTTTTAGTAAGCACCTAGCTTATGGAAGGCACTTAATTATGTATTTGATAACCACATGAGTGGATTGATCTATAGTAAGAATTATTCATCTGTCCATTTATGAAATAAAAGTCTTTTAAAAATTGAGATTGTATACTCTTAATATTTTTCACACCCTGAAGCATATGTTTGATCTATTCCTGGGAGCTTCAGCCTTCTAGTGCTAGTAATGGACTAGCACTAGAAGAAAGAGTTGGTATTCAACTTTTTTCTTCCATTACTTTCCTTTTTTTCTTTCTCCACTTTCCATTATTGTGATGGTTAATTTTATTTATCAACTTATACACACAATCATACTCAATCTTTGATTAAATAAAAATCTAGGTGTTCCATAAAAATACATATAATCATATAATATATACATAATTATATGATACATTATATGAATATAAAAAATTAGATATATACGTTATTAACCTTTAAATCCATTACCTCTGAATAAAGCAGACTATACTTCATTATGTAGGTATGTTACAGTTGTAACAGTATCAGGGGCTCTTTTCCTTGATTCACAGAAAATAAATTGAATCAGGAAATTGAAACTAATAGATGACTTGGTTGTAGCATTAACAAAAACCTTTATTACAAGAGCAATAGGAAATATAAAAAGAAGAGAAGAAAAGCAGCATGCCTGGCAGGCATGCTGGAGAGACTCAAACAGGAACTCTCTACACCCCTCAAATCTCCGTCTTTAAATATAGTTTTTGTATTGATACATTCTTATCAGTATTACTAAGGCAACAGGCTAGTAACTTAATTCTTAGCCAGGTAGTGCCTCCTTGTCTTTGGACAGTGCACTTACTAAATGCAGGGGTCAATGATCTACCTTGCTTTTACCCCTATTGTATTGGGCTGTATTGGTTGCTTATCAACTATGGGGGCTTTGAGGCAGCACATGAAGTTTACCTTTCTGGGTTCCAAAGAATAGGAGGGAAATAGCAGCACAAATTACAGCCCGTGTGTGATCAATAAGAGTAATGCATAAGGCTCTTGCTGTCTTTATGGCTCCGAAGTGAGCCAGGCAATGTCACTGTGATCTTAAGGTTTCAAATTGTCTCTACACATTTTTAAGGCTAAAGGCTTTACTATGGGTAAACATTATGGCAAAAGGGAGGGAGAGCTCTGAGGAGCAACAGGCAAAGCAGCTGCCTCTCTCTGCCTGAGTACCTGCACAGCACACAGACTCTGACTGCTTTTAACATTTTGGAAATTAATATTGGAGCAATTTTCCAATACTGAGACAGATAGGCATCTTCTATATCATTGAAGTACATAAGAGAAAATACTGAAGGGGAATAGATGAGCCTCCAGCCTGATTTTCGTCCCCAAACTCCAATATCAGTTCCTGTTGGAACTTCCAGCCTGATGCCTGTCCCACAGATTTCAGACTTGCCGATTCCTTAAAGTTATCTTTCTCTCCAATTTTCTGCCCTTTTCTTATCCTTCTTTTTTTTCTCCATTCTTCTCTGTGTCTTTCTTCTCTTAGTTTTGTTTTTCTCAAGAAGTCTTACTAATATATTTATCTTAAATCAGTTTTGAGCTGTTGAATTCCCTCATGTAGCAACAGTGAGTATATTGAGATTTTTTTTCTCCATTCCTTTTTTTCTTCATGTTAATAATTTAATTTGTATTGTAGTTAACGTTGAAGAGATTTCAAAAGGTGGTAGGACAGATTTATTTTTGCCCATGACAACTTTTTCAAACCCCACTATTATAACTTAGTAAGACAGGGTACAATAATTATGATGAAATCTAGGACCAGGTGAAGGTGATGTGGTTTTCACTCATTTTGGTAATGTAGCTGGGCTCATCCTTAATTATTACCTGTCTATTTAGCAATATATTGGGACTAAAGTACATTATAATTTTAGAATAAGAAAATTGAGAACTATTTCATATAAAATTGATACCTATGGTAAACAGAATACGGTTTCCTAGTGATGTACATGTTGTAATCCCTACAGTCTATGATCATAATGAAGGCGCAACATGGAAAAATGGAATTAAGGTTGGGGATAGAGTTAACACTACTAACTATTCTTTTTATTGGTGTATTCTAATCATACATCTTTGTTAGGCACAAGCTGGTAGAGGCATACATGCACATATATCTCATTTAGCTCTTCCCCAATTTTTGTCCCATTCCCTCCCCTCTCCCTCTTTCTCAAGTTCTTTGATATGTTTGTGAAAATACATTCTGTACATTAGGGTATCCCCCCCCCCCCATCACCTTCAGTTAAGTTATCTTCTTTGCTCATCTAAGGTTTCACCTTCATCTAGAGTTTCTCATACGACCCACTTTCTCCCTAGCTTCTGCATATTGGGGAGTGTGATGGGACAATATTAAAAATTGCTCTGGTATTAATTTCCAAAATGTTAAAAGCAGTCAGGGTCTGGGTGCTATGCAAGCACTTAGGCAAGGAGAGATGGCTGCTTTGCCTGTTGCTCCTCAGAAATACCCCTCTCCTCTGCCCTTTGTCCTAATGTTTACCCATAGTAAAGCCTTTAACTTTAAAAATATGTAGAGGCAATTGAACATCCTAAGATCACAGTGACTCTGCCTGACTCACTTCAGAGCCATAAAGATAGCAAGAGCCTTATCCCTTGCTCTTAGAGATCACACACAGCTATACTGGCTATAATTTGTGCCTCTATTTCCCTCCTGTTCTTTGGTATGCAAAAAGGTAAACTCCATGTGCTGCTTCAAAGCCCCCATATTTAATAAGCAATCAATACAGCCCAATATACTAGATGTAAAAGCAAGGTAGATCATTGACCCCTACACTTAGTAAGCACACTGCCATAGACAAGGAGGGACCACCTGGCTAAGGAATAAGTAACTAGCCACTGCCTTGGTAATGCTAATAAAAACATGCCAATATGAAGACTATATTTAAAGACTGGAATCTGAGGGGTGGGCAGAGTTCTACTTTTGAGCTCTCCAGCGTGTCTGTCAGGCATGCTGCTTTTCTTCTCTTCCCTATTTCCTACTGACTTTGTAATAAAGTTTTTGTTAATGTTGCAACCAAGCTCTATTATTTTTAATTCCCAATTCAATTTATTTACTTGGAATCAAGGAAAAGAGCCCTCAACGTGTGGTTACATCCATAACAGGGAGAGCATAACATTTTTTACTTTTTGTGACTGACCAATCTCACTTAAACTAACTATTCTTAAAAGAGGGTGATTAGCATGAATTTTCCTTGAGCCCAGTGGAAATATAAGGTTTCTTGCAAGTATCAGAAGAGCAGATCACGGTGAAATTATATGAGGATTTAGCTTGATAATGCTGCCCTTGAAAATGGAGGAAAGAGGCCACAAGCGCAGGAATGCAGATACCTTTAGAACTTAGAAAAAGCAAATAAAAGAGATCATAAAATTAATATCAGCTGTAATTTTATTATATACTGCATGCCAACTATGCTTTAATAGTACTTGAGAGAGATCATATATGAACAGATTTACTTTTATTTCCATTACTAATTCAATTCTTTTAAGTAGTTATTCTCTTCATATATATTCTACATTTAATAATCTAATGTCAAGCTGGGTGTGGTGGCACATGCTTGTAATCCCAGCATTCGGGAGGCTGAGACCGGAGGATCTGGGTTTGAGGCCAGCCTCAACTACATAGTGAGGCACTCCACAACTTAGCGAGATCCGGTTTCAAAATAAAGAATAAAAAATAGGGCTGGGGGTGCAGCTCGGAGGTAGAATGCCCCTGAGTTTAATCCCCAGTACCGCAAAATAATAATAATAATAATAATAATAATAATAATAATAATAATCATCATCATCATCATCTAATGTCTAATAGGTTATTACAATTTGCTTGATAATATTAATGCACTGTAATTTTTTAAATCTATAAAGAACATTTGAAAGGGTAAACAAAGCATTTATTTTGGCTATGACTTTCTAAATTTTTGTACTTTCAAATTTTTGTGCTGAAATATTTTCCAATCATTAAATCAGACATTTTCAGTGTCCCAATTCCAACTAAATTGTATAATTTTTTTACATAATACTGTGATTGACTGTCTCTTAGTGAACATTGGTATTATGAGTTATGATAACTGTAGAGAAAAATGCTAATTGCTTGCCATGTTTGCTTCCTTCATAATGGTAAAACTTCTGACATTTACAAGGGAACATTTTGAATAGTCTTTCCTAGCTTTTTTTGTACGTTTTGTAACCTTGTGATTAATTTTTGCCTGTAAAATTGACATAGAAGTGCTGTGTGTTACATCTAAGAAATATTAAGAAAGAGAAGGAAAAGCTTCTTCAATAATATGAAGCAAAAACTACTTCAACAATATGTCCTAACTGCTTTCTGGAAGATAGTGGAGATTCCTTAAAATTGAGCAACAACTTCAGAACTTTACTCCGAGGAACTGTCACTGGTAGGAAGCAAGAGGCTAGGCTCTGCTGCCTCTTCTACTCTACATAACAGAAAAAAAACTTTTATTTTAGTCAACCTTGAAGGAAGACAGGAGACTTACTAATTTCAATTTTCTATCTTTGGAAATCTGGAGGATAAAGAAAGTTTTTTTATGGTGGGGGGATGCTTTGGGACAAAAGATGATTTTCCAGGTTTCACAAAGACCTTGACTTCCAGTATCTGTTGACAATAGGGAAATGCTCACTGGTTAGCCATTGCTTCCTTATCACACCAATGGAAACCCCACCGGTTGAGGCAGCATCTGATTCTTTTTTTAAAATAAACCAGTCACTGTTTGAATGAGGAGTGGAGAGGCTTTGCAGAGGGCTTTAGAATAGCAAAAGAAAAATGTTAGAGATGGAGGAATAAAAATGGTTGGGAGGGGAGAAGGAAGTAGTTCTAAGAAGAAAAAAAAGTATTTCTTTTTGGGGAAAGAACATTGTTATAAAAAATATTTCACTGAATTGCTCTGTTACAAGGTGAATATCATTGTTAGGATGGGCAAAATAATAACAACAAAGAAATCTTTCTCTGATGATAATAGATATCCTGCCTTGGTTAGTATGAAATTTATTTATATCATGTATAAGGAACATTACCTTAATCTTTCAGCCAAATAAGACATCTATATTGCACACCTCTGAGGACACCATTGAATAGATGGAGAGAATATATTAAGGTTTATGGGAATTTATCTTCCAGTTTTATACTAAATAGCATTTCTATGGAGTCTGGTATAAAGAAGTTCCCTAGAGTTGTATATTGCAGACACCCTATTGCCAAGTCAAATTTTAAAACAATTAAATTATTATAATCAGTTTTTACCTTGTCATGTGGTGACATATTGGACATTAAACAAGATTTGTTATACTCTGAGAACCCATCAATGCTATAAAATTTTAGTGATTGAATTCCATGATAAAAATGACTTTGAAACTCTCTACATTATACTCTGTATTTCACTGTCATTACTGACCTATAACTCTTATTAAGATGCAATTTGCTCTTCTTAAGCTTCCTTGGGACCTGGAATAGCCATTAGTGAATATCTCAACACTGATAACCATCCCTGTATTGATCTGCTGTTGGCAGGTCCACAATCCTAACAGAACACACCATCAGGGTTTTGTGTTATGTTCCTCACAAGAAAAAG
>PVLC010014454.1:0-39304 GCA_004027655.1 Graphiurus murinus | reverse complement strand
CCTCCTTCTCCTTCTCCTCCTTCTCCTCAATGTGTCCTGTGTTCACCACCATTAAACATTCATTTTGAAATCCAAGGATCTTTCCCAAAGTCAACATTTTGTTTTGACATACCTGTCAACACAAGAGGCTTCACCTCATACTGAGTACTGACCAACACCTTTGTCATGAATGAACCTGTCTTAATACAAATCAGATAAGGTTTTCATAGGCAGGACTATTTCAGATTTAGGCTTGGGGAAGAAGATACAAGGAGAATCATCAAGATTAAGAATTTCTAAGTAGAAACTTTCAGGCTATGAAGGCAAAGAAAGTCAGAACAGAAAACATTCCAATCCCCTTCTTCACAGGACGTGTTCCAGAACACAGGGAGATAGGATCAGCCTAGTTGTGCCAACTATTGATAAGTTGTGGTTCTTAGTTAAACACTCATGGAAAAGATGTTTTCTTTTGCCCAAGGGCATAACAGTTTCCTCTTTTGGGGCTAGGTGATGCCATTCACACTTTCTCAGACACAGATGACCCCAAAATGGATCATCTAGGACAATGCATTGGTACCGTATGCAAACCTTTGCTTGGTCGGGCCATGCTGCTAAAGAGAAAACGTAGTCTTCCTGAAAGAGCATGCTTCCACAAGGGGTGCCGCCTGATGGCCATCTGTTCCAGAGCTTGGACGTTCTAGTCTCTGAGCAGGCCAAGTGAGGGGGGTACTGTATGAGTCCATGTTGGTGCATGATCTAGTTTAGAGAATATTTTAACTAGTACTCTGTCATTTAAGGCCTTAGATTTTTTGTTTTGTTTTTTTGCCACCTTTATTTGTAAAGGCTACAAGTCACAACCTGACTGCCTAGGGAGAAAGAAAGCTTCATCTCATCTTGCTTCTTTCTCTCTTTGCAGTACATAAGGCATGTTATTTTTGTTCATATATGGTAGTCACCACTCATTTGCAGCTTTACTTTCCAGGGATTCTTTATATGTCCACAAAACTTTGTTTTTCTACTTAGTTTTGGAGGTACTTTCATTCATTGGTATATTTACATAATATCTCTCTTTCTCTCCCTTCCTGCCCCCCCATACCCACGCACATACACACAATTGAGCATGACTTCTCATAGAAATTAAGAACACATAATCAATTTTTGGTTCTCATATTACACATTTTAGAGAGAACAGGGTGTCTTCAGATATTTGGATCTGTATTTAAGTGTCTGACTGAATAGTTGCTGAGGAAAAGTAGATGAAGGGGAGTTTGGTAGCATCTCACATGGTAACTGGGGAAGCTAGTCTTCAAAGAGCTAAGAAAGTGTTAAGGCAGAGACTTTGCATTTGAAAATTCCTGGAACTTTACCCAAACTCAATCCTCTTTTAAGACACAGATGTGAAATTTTCATTCTTTTGTACAGAGAGTAATGAGTTTGGCAGTGGTTATGCTGATAAAGTTAATCAAGTCTATTTTACCAAGGGACAAATTCTGGTACAAAAAAAGAGGAGATTCAAATATTCAATTCTACTCACAAATTCATACTGCATCGATTTCTTTCTTTCAGAAGTTCAGCACCTGATATGCTCTAAGGACCATACTAGGTGCTAGCTCTCAAAAGCTAGTCCTTGGTCTTAATTTACTTTGAGGAAAAAGCCTTGAATCTCTGCTTCCTGCCTTTTCTCTTTGCCTTCAGGTGGGCAGGCAGGTAGATTCTTGTTAATCATTTGCCTGGGCCTTGAACTCTTGGGTGAAGCATTCTAAGTATGGAAAGAATTCTTCTAAGAATCACCTATTGATCATCTACCCTTTAGAGCTGTTAAAAGACCAGCTTTATTTGCCCATAGAATCCTCCAAGGAAGCTAGATATTCTCATGTAAAGCATGAATATAGTGATTCCTTCTCCTACTGACAAGCAATTTGTAAACCATGAAAAATGATGCTGCATCAGAAGGTGGAGCGGAAGGGGTAGAGTGTCAAGGGATCTGGAATCAAACTTGCCTCCATCAGTTTTAAGCTGGAAGTGAGTGTCTTTCTCAGAGATGGGCAGCAGGGCTCCTGCACTGGGCCCTGTGTTCTAACTGGCCACATCCTTGTTCTCCTTGACTTCATCTCTTTTCGTGGAGTAAGAAGTGCACAGAGCTAGAACCCTGCACTCCCATTTTTAAACCACATTCCTTGGACCAGAATCCACTGCTAAAACAGCCTAGAGATCTTTGTAGGACCTTCAGGGGCCTGTTCTCCCAGTTTATTCTCCTGGGGGGCAAGGGCTATGAATGGATTGCTGGTGTCTTCAGCAAAACCTGAGGACTGGCCAAGGGGAAATTGTTTGGAGGATGAGATGTGGGGGAAGCTTGGGCGGGTGGCCTGGAGGTCTGCACATTGCAGACTCGGCCCCTCCCTCATGGTGCTGGACACCCTCTATGGTGTAAAGAGGGGAGTGGTAGGTCTCCCTGGTGTTCTTGCCCTGGTTCTTCAAATCCCAGGAACAGGTCTATATCTAATAGTAGTCAAGTTATGTCACATCTGCAAGCCTCAGTTTCACCAACTCTATAAGGGGGGTAATAATTTTATATAATTACTGCTATGATTAAACATCATATATGCAAAAGGCATGTTTTCTGGCAACATAGTTAACCCTTTAAAAAAGGCTACTGTTTCAGAACTATTTTAAGTATTTTAAAGCACAGCCTGACTGCAGAAATAGCCTAGTATACTTCCTCTCAGAATTTTCAAAGGCTCCTGAGAAAGGAGCATTGCAGGTTTAAAGTCAGCCTCAGTAACTTAGCTAGGCTCTCAGAAACTTAGTGAGACCTTGTTTCTAAATTAAAAGTAAAATAGGGTTGGGGTTATAGATCAGAGATAGGATGCCCCTGAGTTCAGTCCCCAGCAACACACACATACATGCACACATTATATGTTATGTTATGTTATATGAACTACAGTATGACATGAAATTTCTATTTGGAATCCTACGATATAAACTTTTCTCTTCTGTGAAAAGGGTCTGTTTGCCTGAGATACTAGATGCAATGCAATTAGAACAGTTCTGGCAAATAGAAAGTGTTTAGCAAACATTACCAATGATAAGTATGATTGATATGATGAAAAATGAGCCATGATTCCTTCTATTTAATTTGTTGATTTCTGTCTCTCATGAAAAAAGAGGTAAAGGCTAGTATGAAATTGGGCCATGGGGACTGGGAACATTTCGTATATTCCAAGAGGTAGAACTTTTGCTAAATGTTTAGTTGTAATTATGCAGTATGAGGCATAGTTATTTGGGTTTTTCATTTTATTTTATTTATAGTTTTTCCATCCCTTGTCTGTTTAAGAGGGGCACGCTTCTATACAAAAACAGAAAATAAATTGTGTAGAAGAAAAGAAGCATTGAATGTACTCTGAAAGTATACAAAGGAAGATGATAAGGAAATATCTGACATTTTATGACCTTCAAAGATAGCTTATCAAAGCCTGGGGCGGCTCCATTGGTTTCATGAAATGGACATTTTCCAGAGCCAGCCAGTCTTGTGACAATAGTCTTTAGGATTCAAGTTCAGGAGAGTATTCTCTGTAAATCATCATTTTTAAAGACTCTTCTTTTTTTTTTCTGGAAGAGGGTAGGTAAGTCAGTCCATACATCATTATGAGAGCAAATAGGTTTGGGGTTTCTCCAAGAGTCTTTCAGGTAGCTCAAGCAGAAGGAACCAGCTAAAAAATTGCTGCATGTATGAACTGAGAGACAGAGGCCGTCATGGAGAGGGGAGAGGAAATCTCATCAAGTCTCTAGTCCAGAGTAAATGTTTTCAAAGTGGAAACAGTGGCAAGAGAGTCTGAAAGCTGTGAGTCGGAGTTAGACCAAGTACATCATGTACATTAGGGTTGTGGTTGCTGAAAATTTTCAAGATTGGTGATGAAGGGGGATCTTCTGTTGATTTTCCTAGAAGCAGAGCCTGAGACAAGGTTTTAGTGCACAAGTTTTACTGAAGAAGTACTCTGAGAGAAAGTGAATAAGGAAAGTAGGTTGGGCCAGGGGAGCTGGAGAAAATTCCTAGTCTCAGCTGGAGTCTAGCTGCAGCTTCATCTCATGGGGATCTATAGCTGGCCCCATCTTGAAGCAATAAAACTTGATTTTTATAATTTTTAAATTCATTGACAATCAGTCATTGACTGCTTGTCCATAGCTCCCAGGATCAGGGAACTTAACTTTTCAGGGAAAGTTGTTCTAGTGTGGCCAGGGACAATTTTCCAAATAAGGAGGCATTGTAAAGTACCTACAGCAGCAGAAAGATGGGTACAACCACCTGTTAAAGAGAACAGAAGCAGAAAGATGGATACAGCTACCTGTTAAAAAGAACCAGGGTGGTGAACCAGGAATGCACTATAATAAGTGATTATATGTGTATGCCTATGTGTAAATGTCTGTATTCAGCTTGAAAGCCTTAGGATTATGCTTACTTAAGCATGTTTTGAAGAATCACAAATATAGGTTGCAAATATAATTGTATCAATTTACGCACGTATATATTTAGTCTAATAGTATTACAAAGATTCAAGACACAGAAGGAGTCTTTTAGGAATGCTTAATTCCAACTGTGTACAAAGCTATATACCCTGGGTAGCATTTGGCTACAGTTTTGTAATATCTAGCACCTAATTTAAAGAGCTTTGTTTTGCGTTCATGCTGTGGAATAAGTTGAGAGCAACGGTTGTCTATGGGGTAGGAAAGTGGAGGAAGTTTGCACTGAACGTTTGGAGACTGGCTGGATGTAAAAGAGAATCTTCTGCTGACTTTGTTAGAATACATGGAAAGAGATGGGAAATCCTTGGTAAGGGGGATGAAGAGGCTGGTAACTTGGACTCATTCCACCTCCTTCCCTTGATATGAAGTTCAGGAGAATGCCATGCTTCCAGTTGGCCCTGGCTTCATATTGCACTGTTCAAAGAATGAAATGGCCTCTTGACTTTGACAAACTAATTACATGCTTGACAAACATACACACACACACACACACACACACACACATATGTGCATTTTAATTATACATCATAGTAAGATTCGTAGTGATACATTCCAATATGCACATAATCTTATTTGGTCTGTTTCCATCTCTTTCCCTTCTCTCCTCCCTCCCCAGGTCCCCTTCTATTATCTACTGGTCTCTCCTAATTCCCATGAGGTTCCTTTTCTATTTTCTCTCTCTCTTCCATGTATAAAGGACAATATGCAGCCCTTGGTTTTTATATGTTAGACTAAGTCAAATTAGCTATAGTATTTCCAATGAACATGATAAGCTTCATACTGTGGAAAAAACCAAAACTGGTAAAAATATACCTCACATCTTATAGTAGAAACAATCTGGTTCCCCTTCCTCCATTTTATTTGTACATACAAGGCAATGAATCAATTGTGGATATTTTTAAAAAGGGAAAAGCCAAATTCATCTAATGGGTTGCACCATTTTACTTAGGTCTAAAAGTAAAGTAAATTCAAGAAAATAAAATAGGCACCCAATTTTATATTCCTTAGAACTCTTTTTTACTTCTAGAGAACTTTTTTTTTTTTTTTGGTCATCTTGGAGGGAAAACAAGAGACATTTGAGCAGAATTTTAGAAAAATACTAAAAACATTTTCTCTATGGAAAAGTTCTCTTCTACAAGCATGCCCAGCAACTAGGAGACACAGAAACCAGAGAATTTGATACAGCAATATAACTTTTATAGCATAGTTATTGTAACATCCTAGCTTTACTTCATCCATTGTAGAGTTATTAACTGGCTTTAGTTATTTAAGTCTTCTGACCTCTTTTTTTAAAAAAAATAGTGTTAGTTTTTAATTTTGCTTTATGTTCTATTCATGTTTGGGTCATGAGTTTGTGAGCTGTTTTTGACAATACCTTTCTTAAAGATCGAAGACCTAAATAAGGTTTGATTATCTACCGCAGCCTCAACCCCAGAATGCCCTTGAAGATCAGGCAATTATAAGTTATAACTGCTTTTCTAACAATACTACACAACCCAGGCTGCTCCAGGGTCCTAGAACAAGGAAGTGGAGAGGACCTTGGGCAGGGTTTATAGTCTTCCAGAACTGCCTCTGACTCTAATAAGCTGAGTAACTTTCTCTGGTTAGGAGATAATAGCAAGCAGAGACTTGAAATGTGCTAGAGCATCGGGCTGGCTCTTTCTCATTGCTCTTTGGACTTGAGACCAAAATCTCAGTGTGAAGGAAACTGGGCTTGTCTTCTGAAGGAAGACACTTTGCCCAGTCACCAGGCGTGTGAGCCAGGCTGCCCCAAGTCATCCAGGACCTGGCTGACCACAGGCACAGGCACCGCCCGAGGGGGCACACCAGTGTCACTCAGCCTGGCCCACACCACAGCTGCCTGGCCTGTTGACAGAATAATGAGCTAAATAAATGGTGGTTGTTCTACACCACTAAGGTTGGGCTGAGAGAAAACTGATAGAGACTTGAAAACACATTGGCCAGTATTACTTCTAAGGTCATCTTATGTTCAAAAACATTTGGTTACTTGAAAAGTGAATGTTCTTTTATCTTATGGTGTAATAAATGATGGCTCTGGGATTTCTTGCAGTTGATTTGTTCCTTAAGACTTGGTAAGCCAGTACCCTACTAGAGGTGAAAACTCCCAAGAAGGGCTGGGGTACCCTCTGTGTATTATCTTGTGCTTAGTCATGTTCCCATCTCTCCATTGCCTCTACATGAAAGGATCTAAGGGAGAAAGCCTCCTCCCCATCCTGTACCTTCCCTGCTCACCTGGGGATGAGGGCCAACTGAGGGATTCCTGTCAGAATCACTGTGCTCATCAAGCTCTGCCACAGACTCACGCTGGGCTGGGTTGGGCTGGGCTGGTTAGTAATGTGACCTCGTGAAAAGAAAGGGTCATTGCAAAGAAAGGACCTGCTGGGTGGAGCCCAGAGTTCTATCCTGAGATTTGGGCCTGGTATAAAGGAAACAAATTACTTAATGAATGATTGCAAGTTCTTGATCCACTGGATGTGAGCTTTTACCTGCCTGCCGCGAGTGTGGACTTGTTTGTGGAATGCATTCCATCTGGAAGAGTCAACAGGGAAACCCCAACCCTGGCCTGGCTCTGACTCCAAGAATTTCTGACACACACCAACAATGGAGCGAAGCTTGCAAACAGAGGAGATAGTTTGATCCTTAAGCCACCAGTTCCAAACATTTGCTTCTAAGATTTCCTTGCAGATGAAAGGGGGTCACATTGTATTAAGAGGATGAAGAGGGGAGTCAGGAAGCCTTGAGTTCTTCTCCTCCAAGTTCAGCCAACAATTGGAGGTGTGAAAGTGGTGAAGGCACCCCTTTTTATCCGTGGCAAAATGGGGCTGAACTGTGCTGTCTCTTGGGGATTTTGAAGTAAATATGTCTTATTCAAATGAATAGAGATTCTAAGAGAGAATCTATATCTTAGAGCAGCATGTAAACACTAACATGCATAAGAATCACCTGGGAGTCTTTTTATAATCAACATCCTATTCAAGAGGGCCAGGGTGAGGCCTGCAAATCAATCTCTCTTTTTCTCTCTGTCTCCCCCTCCTTGCCTCCCTCTTTCTTTCTTTCTTCATTCATTTCTTGTACCAAGGGTTGAATCTAGGGGTGTCCTGCCTCCAAGCTACACCCCCAGCCTTCTTTATTTTTATTTTTTGAAATAGGGTCACACTAAGTTGCTTAGGGTCTTGCTAAGCTGCTGAGGCTAGCCTTGAACCTCTCATCTTGCTGTCACGGCATTCCAAGTACTGAGATTACAGGTGCATACCATCATGCCTGTTAAGAATCTGAATTTCTATTAAGCTCCCTTCAAATTGAAATGATATATGGCTTTCAAATTTTGTGTTCAGGTGAGCTTGCCAACAAACATTCCTGTTCTTTATGGAATTAAGAGACATCAACAAGCAAAAGACATCCTGTAGGATCTTAGTACTCAGAATGGGATCCATGGACCAGCTGTAGCAATATCACTGGGAGAATATGAATGTCAATTAAGCTTCCAGGTGATGCTGATGGTCCATGGATCACATTCTCAGTACTAAGATCCTACAGGATGTCTTTTGCTTGTTGATGTCTCTTAGTTCTATATAGAACAGAAATGTTTATTGGCAAGCTAACATAAGAAAAAAAAACTTGAAACCACAAATCATTTCAATTTGTCATTTTTGAGAATTTGGAGCACAAGGGACCACCAGACAGATAATTTTGTCATGGTTTTGAAATGTTTAAAGCTAAATGTGTCTCTGCTGTCCTTCTGGTTTTGCTGAGTGATTCCTGCTGAGACTTTCCTTTCTTGCTTCTGTGATTGGGGTGTACTTCTAGACATCAATGTTATAAAAATGTCCTTTGATGTCTCATATATATAATCACATATACTGCAGATGAAACAGATCAAGGTTTCCAAAATAATGACCAAATGTAGGAGAACAATAAGAAGCTTGTTTAGCAGCTACAGAAGATTCATGACAGTTAGAACATTTTGTAAAAATAAACAAAAAAACAAGAACTACTTTGGTTATTCTGGGCTTTTTGTTGTTCCAAATGAATTTAAGGTCTAATTTTTCTATGTTTGTGAAGAGTGATCTTGGTAACTTAATGGGTATTGCATCAAATCTGTAGATCACTTTTGGGAGGATGGCTATTTTGATGATATTTATTCTGTCTATCCAAGAGCATGGAAGATCTTTCCATCTTTTAAGGTCTTCATCTATTTCTTTTTTCAACTTTTTATAGTTTTCCTTATAGAGGTCTTTTACCTCTTTGGTTAGGTTTATCCCTAAATATTTTATTTTTCTAGGTGCTATTGTGAGTGGAATTCTTTTCTGAATTTCTTTTTCAGTGGATTTATGGTTGGCATACAGGAAAGCTTCTGGTTTTTTAAGATTGATTTTGTATCCAGACACTTTGCTGAATTGGTTGATCAGTTCTATAAGTTTTTTGGTTGAGTTTGTTGGGTCTTCTAAGTATAGCATCATGTCATCTGCCAAAAGGGATAGTTTTAGTTCTTCTTTCCCTATTTTTACCCCTTTGATTTCCTTCTCTTGCCTTATTGCTCTGGCTACAGTCTCAAGTACTATATTGAAGAGAAGAGGTGATAATGGACATCCTTGTCTTGTTCCTGTTTTTAGTGGGAACTCTTGCAGTTTTTCCCCATTTAATATGATGTTGGCTGTGGGCCTATTGTATATTGCTTCTATGATGTTGAGGTATGTTCCTTCTATTCTGATTCTCTGCAGTGCTTTTAGCATGAATGTGTGTCGGATCTTGTCAAATGCTTTTTTAGTGTCAATTGAAATGATAATGTGAACAATATTTGATGATAAAACAATAACTACTTTAAAGAGAATATCAATCTTTGCTGGGTAAGTATGTCTTGAATTTTAATTGAGCAGTGTGGCCTAAATTCGGAGTTTACATAGTAAGCCAGTCTATTATGTTTCTTTCCTCCTGGATGGGATAGGAAGGTTGTGGTGATATGAAAGTCTACTAGGAAATTACTCAAGCACAATGATTTGAAATAATTTCTGGGCATTTTTTGCTGTCCTAGCTAGGGGCTAGCAGGATGAAAGAAGACTGTCCTTCTCTATCACTCTTGAAGAAAAAAAGAACATATGGGAAGATGTAATCCTGCTTTATTTTCCAAGGGAAATTCCAATATTTTTTGTTGTTTTCCAAACACCTAGCAGTGGTAATTTACCCCACTTCACTAAGGAGTGAAGTCTAGGGGTTGCAAATTTAAGTGTCTACCAGGGGCCAGGAAGGTCACATAACTAAATGTAAAGTCTGAAGCAAGACAATAAGGAATGTTGGGTACTAAGCTAAATGGAAATCATGCATTTCATCAAGAGTATAGCCTTTAAGCAGTTCTCATACTAAAGAAGTAGGAAATCCCTGAAAATTTTAAATGTTCAAACTTACTTAGTTTTTAAAAGACAACATTGCACGGGCTTAACAAAACATGCCTATAGATTACTGTCACCGACAAAAATGAAAGTGATTAGGGGAGGATTCCTGGTTTTAGATCTGGCTTTTGGTTAGTTATTTTACCCTCTTTGTTTTGTTGTAACTGGGGATTGAACTCAGGGGCATTTTACTTCTGAGCCACATCCTCAACTATATTTTATTTTCTATTTTGAAACAAGGTTGCTGGAGCTGGCCTTGAACCAGTGATCCTGTCTCAGCCTCCCAACTACTAGAATTACAAGTATGTGCCACCACGCCTGGCACCTTGCACTCTTGAGATCACCTTAACCCACAATATAAAAATCTAGGCATTGTTTATTCAGATAAAGAGGAAATGTTTTGAAATATGAAGAAATCTGATCAGTAAACATATTTATCATATCTTATATTGATAAGAGAGCCCAAAAGAGATAGTCTTACTGAAGACATTATACTGGGGGGAAAAAAAGAAACACAAGGGGCTCAGAAGTTTTAGACAAAATTATGTGTCCTAAGATAGAATTTCTTTTGAAAAAATATATAGTTTCTGACCTTCCTGTCAATGTACTCTTCCCCCACTTTGATGCTGAGGATTGAACCCAGGTACATTCAAGCTCTGAAGAGAGACACCCAGCCCTTTTTACTATTTGTTTTGAAACAGAGTCTTGCTAGGTTGCTGAGAGTCGTGCTAAGTTGCTGGGCTGATTTTGAACCTGTGATCTTCCTGTTTCAGCCCCCCAAGTACTGGAACTACAGGTGTGTGCTGCCACATCCTGCTCAATGTACATTTAAATAAATCTAAAATATTGAAAGAATAGATAACTGAGGAGAAAGTGTGCATAGGTTGAACCAAACTGGGTTTTGAGTAGCAATATAAGAGCATTGCACACACGGGATTGAAACCAGGAGCATTCTCCCTCCAAACTACGCCCCTGGACCTTTGTATTTTTGTTTTAAAACAGAGTCTCACTAGGTTGCTGAGGATCTCACTAAGTTGCTTAGGCTGATCTCAAACTTGCAATCCTCTCTTGTCTCAACCTCCTAAGCACTGGGATTACAGGCTTGTGCCCAGGAGCACATATTTTATGGTTTTAATTTTCTTATTCTAGTGATGAATTACATTTGATTGACTTCTCTTTGAAATACTGAACTCCTGTCTTTTATGCATTCCATCTGCTAAAATCTGCTGTGACATTTCAGGGTAGGTTTCTCTCTCCTCAGCATGAAAGCCCTAAGAAAGTTCCCATTCCTCTGTATACACTTCTTTCTTCTTGAAATTCTTTTTCCATATATTTGATCAGAAGTGGTATAAGGCCAATTCTCAGCAGATTTGGTGCTTTCTCCCTGGTGATACAGCCATGACCCTGTTTCCCTAGCTGAGGACCACATCACCTTGTCCTGGCTGTTTTTCCACTGTGACCAGACCTCTCTGAATGCTCTCATTCTTTATAGTTTTGGTTATCACGAGCTACCCTCCACTATCAGCTAATGTCAATTAACATGCCAGACAAGTGATTTTCTTTTGTTTATTCCTCCTTCTCTTAAGGTCCTTTGGGTTTGGTAAGGTCTCTAATTATTTCCCAAGGACAAATACCTGCATTTATTTTAATGGTTAAAATATATCTGGATGTTATAGCAGTTCAAGGAGGTAAGTCTCAAATGAAAGCATGTTTATGCTACAGAACTGTCTTTCCCATTGTTGGAGAAATATTTCAGAACACTGTATAGATACTGGTGATCCAGCACTTCTAATATTGCATGTTGGTGTTGGAAAGTCAAGAGCTCTGTTGCTCACACAGTTTTTTAGGTTCCTTGTATACTCCACTTGTAGGAATCTGTCTTCCCCAACACTGCCTCATCATAATGGAAATGTGCCAGTAGCTTTTCTACCTTCAAACTCTTCTTCACTCTAATTCAATCTTAGATTTATCAGCTACAGAATACTTGGTATTCTCATATACTTGGTATGTCTCATACATACTCAAAAAATCTTTCACCTCCCCCTATTTCCTATGGAAAAAGAAATCCAAAAACCAATGTGCAGCCAGGTGTGGTGGCACATGCTTGTAATCCCAGCATTTGGGAGGCTGAGACCGGAGGATCAGGGTTCGCGGCCAGCCTTAGTTACCTAGTGAGGCACTCTGCAATTTAGTGAGACCCTGTTTCAAAATAAAGAATAAAAAATAGGGCTGGGGGTGTAGCTCAGAGGTAGAATGCCTCTGGGTTCAATCCCCAGTACCGCAAATAAATAAGTAAATAAATAAATTAATTAATTAATTAATAAAATAAAAAAAAACAATGTGCTTCCTAAGCTAGCATAACTCACATTGGCAATGTGATCTTCCTTGAGATAAGATCAATGATATTCTAGAGACAGAGTGGATCCAGTCAATCTGCTCCTCTCTGTCCAGAGAACTCATGTGGGTATTCTCCTCACTTCTCTCTTTTCATCGGGAGCTCCAGACCATACTTTGCTTCCTGGACATATTTCTACATTCTCCATCGTCCAGATGGGCCCTTCTTCCTCCGCAAAGCTATCTTTGGCCACTCACCACTATATCACATTCTCCCCCTCATCTGACTATGACAATATTTGTAGGTATATCCTCAATAAGAAATAAAAACTAGCCTCTGTTATATAGAATACCTAATATTTCTATACCAATTTTTAAATCTCCCAACAAAACCCTTAGATTCTTGAGGGGAGGAAATATGATTTGCAAAACTGGTTTCCTTTTATTGCAGTATTTTATCTTGAAATAATTTCAGACTTACATAAAATTTACAAAACATACACACACAAAAACCACATATGTCCTTCCCCTGGATGTATTGTTCTTTATATATACATGTGTGTCATTGTGTGTGGATTATGCTTTTGACCTCTTTGCAAAGTATCTCTTTTATTCCTAAATGTTTCATATGTTTTATATGAAAGTAAAAGGACTTTTTTGTATGACCATCAAATTAGAATTTTAAGAGTGATTAAGTTGTGTCTTATTTCCTTTTTAGCAAAATAAAGAGAAATCTGGCCCAGATTCTGGTCCGGGATCACCTGGTGCATTAAGTTGCCATACCTCTTGCCTCTCCTTTTATCTGGAATTGTTCCTCAGTCTTTCTTGTCTTGTACACTTTGATATTTTGAAAAAGTATAAGCAAGGTATTTTTAAAAATGTCATTAAATTTGTATTAGTCTGAGCTTATTATTAAATTTGAGTTATACAACTTTTGGCAAGAATATCACTGAAGTGATGTTAAACCCTTCTTAGAGTTAAACCCTTATCAGAAAAGGACTGACTTTCATTTGTCCTGTGAGTGATGATATTAACTTTGTCATGCTTAAGCTGGTGTCTGCTTGGCTTCTTCTCTGTGAAGGCGCTAATTTTCCTTTTGTACATAAGATTTTTATAGGGAAATACTTTGAGACTATACAAATACCTTTCCCCCTTTTTAAATCTTTGTGTGTGTGTGGGTTAAACTTACAGAAATTTTGCAAAAATCATACACAATTCCAGTATACTCTTTATCCAGTTTCCTTTATATTAGCAACTTATAGAAACAGCGTAATTACCAAAGTGAGGAAATTAGCTTCAGTGAGATACTCTTAACTGAACTAAGATCTTATTAGAATTTCACTCCCCGCTGTGATCTTTTTCTATTCCAGAATCCAATCCAAGATCCCATGTTTCTTTTGTTCGTCATACTGTTTTAGTCTCCTGCAATCTGATTGCTCCTCACTCAGTCTTTTCTTGTCTTTCACGACCTTGACACCTTTAGTGAGTGCAGGTTATTCGTTTTTAGACAGTCTTTCAGTTAGGGGTTATCTGCTGTATACTCCTGATTAGATTGGCATTTTGCATTTGCGGCAAAACCTCACAATGCCAAATAAGTGATACTGTATTTTTTCAGTGTGTGTTACCAAGTTGATTTGACTTATTGCTGGTGATGTGATGTTAACCTCGCTCGCTTGGCTAAGTGGTGTCTCATGGCTTTCTCCACTGTTGTCATTACTGCTTTTCCTTTGCAACTGATAGGGGAGGTATTTCAGACTATGCAAATATATTCTTTCTTCTCAAACTTTTCCCATTGATTATAACATCCTTTGATCGAGTTTTACATGTGACAGCTTAATGATGATTTTGTCTAGTTTTAGCATCCGTTGATGATTATTGACTGGGTCAATTTTTGTGATGATGACTGTCAAATGTTGATCTACTAAATCTCTAATTTCATTTCTTAATAACTACAAGTTTTTAGGAGTATAAACTAATATTGGTAAATTCCTACCCTTGACTGTGAACCCACAAATTATATTTTATGCAGTTCTAATGCTAGACTCTAATTTCTAGGAGATCATTGGAACCAGTGTTGTTTAAGGAGGAATTCTTACCTCAAAGGAATTATTAAGACAGTTCTGTGGGACTGAACCTATATAATCTTTATAATTAGGAGGTGGTTTTCACTTCCCTTGGGAGCGAGGCAGAATAGTATCAATCACTGACATTTGTTTAACACCTTATAATTTTGTACAGCAGTTCTTAAAACACTTTGATGTTGTTAATCGGTGTGCTCACAAGGTGCATTTTCTTTACTGGCACTTGAAAATATCTTTGTATAGGCCTTTTCTACTAAAAAAAAATTGGGGGTGGTATAGGGTGGAGTGGTAAGAGTAAGTAACTCTAGCTTGCTATAACACCACCAACACTCTAGTCTTAGCAGCTTATCACATGTTTATTTTTCATTGCAGGAAACACTGTTTGTTCCTGACCAGTGGGCAGTCCGTCACAGTCTTTCAGGAACCCTGGCTCTTATTATTTTGTGGCTTCCCCTCTCTATAGTCTCTTTGTTCTTGGCTGCATTCTTCACATTTGGAGGACAGAAAAGAAGGAATCTGGACAATTCCCTAAGACGTTCTTATGGCCATGGGTGGAAATGGCAAGAAGCACTTCTGCTTGACTACATTGGCTAGAACTCAGTCACATGATACTTCCCTGCAAGGGAGGATGGGAAATGTAGTTTATCTCTATGTCCAGTAGGTAAAGGAAGTGGTTTTGTGGAAACTTAGTTTCTGTCAAAATTCTGATTCTTGGAGATTGCCATGGCACGTGAAGTCTATGGTTTGGCTTGGCTCAGAGGGAATAATGTGTTGACTGAATAAAGCAGAAGGGACATTATGGGCCTAAGCCTCCACCTAGATTATAGAAAAAAGGCTTCCTAACTTTTTGACTCCAGTTGGCTTTGGTGTATTTTCCCTAATAGCCTTCCCCTTTTAACATGCTGTCTCTAAGATTTCTTTTTCTCCAATGATTTACTAGATTGAACTATTCTGCCTGAGCAAGGTGCCTATACCTTAGGAAAGACTTCTTAATCACCTTTCAACCTCAAGCATGTATAGATAATTTGGAAGAGCTAAAGGAATTAGAAACAATCCTAAAGTGAAACTGCAGAATTAGTATAGGGAGTATATGTAGGGCCATCACAGAGAAACCTCCCTCTTGCCCAATTTCTACCAGGAAGAACATCCCTTCTGCCTGATTTCCACCAGAAAAAAAATGCCTACTTTAAAATACTGAATCCGCAACTTAGTGAGACTCGGTTTCAAAATAAAGAATAAAAACTAGGGCTGGGGGTATAGCTTGGAGGTAGAATGCCCCTGACTTCAATCCCCAGTACCGCAATAAATAAATAAATAAATAAATAAATAAATAAATAAATAAATAAAATAAAATACTGAATCCTACCATGTATTGGAGACCAGCAAATTTTTAAAACAATGATATTTTAAAATGCTCATTTGCAACAGCAGGATTAATTCATATATCTTTAGCCAGAACAGAGGTGCAGTTTCTTTGAATTTGTGTCTTGTTCAGATTAAATATTCATGCCCACAAGCTAAATAATGAGATATATATATCCTCATTATATATATATATATATACTGATTACTATATATATATAATATTATATATATATATATATATACACACATATATTGATTACCTCTGTCACATATTGAAAGATCCCCAAATCCCCTATCAGTCTGGAAAATGAACACTCTCCTTACTCATTGGGAACCTCATTAGAGGAACTGGTTGAAGGGAGGAGTGAAGCCTCATGGCAGTCTGAAAGGGATTGTGGGAAAATCCTTGTTGATCTTGATGCTTCATTTTGAAGGAATGGGGTTCTCGTTAAGAACTGCCTAAGACTGTGCCATGATCACAACCTAGTGAATCAATAAATTTGTCTCAGGATGGAGTGTTTTCTGTTTCCTTTTTAAATCACAAGAGTCATTTCAAGTCCCTTATCATTGCTCAAATTATATATCTGTGAATTAGAAAGAGAGTCAAGTAATGTTCCAGGAGAAATGTGTCTAGCTAAACATAATTCCCTGTGACTGATCAAGGCTACCAATTTTTCTGACAGTAGAAATTTGTGGCCATGCAGACACTGTCATCCTTCTTTTCCCACACTGCCAACCCCACTCTAACCAGGCAGAAAAACAGGAACATTGCGCCCTTCTCTTTTGTGGCATTACGTGTGTGTGTGTGTGTGTGTGTGTGTGTGTGCGCGTATGTGTGTGTGTATTTTTTGTGGTAATAGGGATTGAACTCAGAGGCATTTTTTTCTATCATTCTATCTCTGAGCTATACCTCCAGCCCTGTTTTAATTTTTATTTTGAAATATGGTCTCACTGAGTTGTGGAGTACCTCACTAAGTTGCTGAGTCTGGTCTCGAACCTGCAATCCTTTTGCCTCAGCCTCCCAAGTACAAGGATTACAGACATCTGCCACCATGCCCAGCAATATCCTTGTATTAAAAAAAATAAAGTAGGACCTCCTCCCTAGCAGCATAAGTTACCTCCAGCGCCGTTGCTGATGTGAACTGTGAGTTTTCCAGTTGGAGGTCAACTGCAACATGACCTTCCAACTTCCACTGAGTGGGACCATCAGGCTGTCCTTTCTCATTATTAATATTTATTGTTCCTTGAACTCAGCAAGCAAAAGTGGCTCATACAATAACTCTGGCAGTGCCAAAACAAATAGACACATGTCTGTCCTCAGCTGCTTGGGGTTTGGAGACACAAGTGACACTGAAAAAAAAGAAAGAAAGAAAAAATGCAGAATGGAAAATGTATTTTCTCCTTTGTCCCATTTCTTTTGCTATCTATTTTCTTTGACTGAAATAAAGAAAAATGCTTGAAATATCCACCTCCATTTCAGAATAAATGCTTGAAAGACATTGAGAAGATTTCAATTTTTCAATAGGTCTTAAAAAGTACTTAAATAGTTTCAGAGATTTAGAAATTTCACTTCTTGGTAAACAAAAATTTCAACTTAATTTAGGGGATAGTTCCCTAAAAAGAGGGCTATTGAATGCTATTGTTAAACCTAAGTATAGGATAGGAAATACAGAATGAATGAGCAAAACACTAGAGAAGGACTCAAAGCACTTCACCACAATGCTCCTTTTAAATACTCATTATTTATAAATTTTAACTTAAAGTCTCAACTTATATTGCATGTTAACTTTGAATTGGAAGTATCTCCCTGAAATTGGTTAAACAGATAAAGAACTTTGATGCATATGAGTCAGGTCTTGATAGAGACTCAAATAAATAAATGATTATCACATGAATGAATGAATAAATGGATGACTAAATGAATGAATCAGTGAGTCAATTAATACTTTTTGGTTTCTTTTTCTGCCTTGTTTTACCTAACCCCATCAAATTATCTGCTAATATAGCCTCTTCTTTCATGCATTTAAAAAAATTTATCTGTGTCTTTGCCTATCTTGTGGCTATTTGGGTTTTTTTTGTTTTGTTGTTTTTTTGTCTGGTATCTCATCACTCTTCTTCTGGTAAAAGCATTTACATGTTTCTTGAAGACCTTTCCTCCTTGACACTCAGGTCATGTGATTTGTGTAGGGCTGACCCCCCTCATATCCCAGGTTGTTCACATGATCCATCAGTTGAACATGTGACCTACATCTATCTAGTCAGTAAATTCTAGCACTTTTACGGGAGGTCTGGTAGGTAAAGGATGATGCTGGTGTAGGAAGTCTTTTATGTCCATTGCTAAGAGGGTAATAGATTGGTCTGGAGACAGTGAGTGCCATTGTGCCACTTTGAGTTGTGGTGGTAGAGTCCTTAATGAATCCACAAAGAAAAGCCATTATTCCAGAATATTCTGAGGCCACTATTTGAGTTTCTAGATGCAATTGACTATTGAATCAATATTTAATTTTTTTCTTATGCCAATTAAGTTGGGTGTAGTTAGTTAGCCAGATAGATTTGGATGAATGCATCTTCCCAGCATCTTTAAATCAAGGAAAGAACATATACTAGGAATTATAGCAGTGTACATACTAGCGTTTTCTAGCATAGCTTTGTTTCTGCTATCACTACTAATTTTCTTGGTATCTTACCTGATATTTTCATATGAAGTAAGCTGCATTAATCTCTCAATGCATTACTGATCACATTCTGAGAATAGAAGAATGCGCCTGCTATACTTTAGACTGTTGGATGGTAATTGGTGAAGCTGCAGATTAAATTGTGTGCTGGCAAAGTCCCTCCCTCATGACCATGCCTTGGCTGAATCCTGTCTCCAGAAAGAGGAAATGTTTCTGTCACTCTCCCTCTTCCTGAGGAAGCATGTCTCCAGCCTTGCAAAGTCATCAGGCCTGAAAAATACCACCGCCAGGCTGTGATAACAGAACAGATCCCTCCCCTGTTGCTAATTATGCTGTCTCCCCATTACAACCACTCACCTCTGCAAAGTCTTCATCACTGAGTGATTGGCCTTTCCTGGAACAAACACACAGAGTGTGCTATAAATGCAAGCAATCAGGAAACTTCAGGAAAAAAAAAGGAAGAGAAGAGAGAAGTGCTGTTTTATGCTCCGTTATTAATAACATGATAGCTTGTATTACTCCTTACTTTATTTCTCCTTCATTTGACTCATTTCCAGGAGATGATATACATTGGGGCCATTGTAGTTTTATCTTGAATCTTGGCTCATCTGTCTCCTCTGGTCACCAAGTATATAATCTTGGACAGACAACTTAAGCTTCCTATGCTCTATTTCCTATTCCCCTATTTGGTAAAAAGTCAATTAAAATTAGTAAAAGCATGAATTATGCATATCTGATAGCGATGTCAGAGTTAAATCAGATAATACACATACAGCATTTAGGATATTGCCTTGTATACAATATGCACTGTGTTATAGTCAGCTGTTGTTAGTGGCTGGATACTTTATCTCTTTCCTTCACCCTTCAGTTTTCATTCCCTCTCTGCACTAGACTAGATGGATCACTTTCTTTGTCTCATAGAATAGGCACCAAGTATGAACTGGATGCCTCAAAAATGTATACCTCGTACTAAATATTTAACCTTTCATCCCTGTTGAAATTCCCCTCATCCTGGGTTTAATTTTGAGGGCCTCTACTCAAATGGAGGATGTGAGCTCCTTACGCAGTTTTAGTTTTTACTGAATCCTAACAGATATCAGATTCTGGGGATAGGAGGATGCGTAAGTGGAAGACAAGACAAAACTCAGTGATATGTTTGTCTCTGATTTTAGAATCTTGGTGTGTAGGGGGAGAAGGGGGGAGAATGTGGTGTTAGGAGAAGGAGAGGACCTCACCTGGCACACAGATCACAGGATTCAACTGTGAGCAGTGGCTGATGGATGTGGGACGGTGAGGGTGCCTCCATCTCTCCTGGGGTCCTGTGCTGGGTAGCCCAAGATTGACACACAAGCTAGAGGGCATGAAGCTTCTTGAAGTGTCAAGGGGGTTATTCCAAAGAGCAGAAGCTGATCTTATTTGAAACCAGAAGAATTTGAAACAGGATATTGGACACACAGCTGATGGAAGAGCTAAGATCCCAAATAGAAGTTGGTGAAGAAATGTGGGCATTAACAGAATCAGGATTCTATTACCACTCCTGGGACCAGAAGTACAGGGAGGATCCTGGTTTGTCCCTGAGACTGGGAGTTGAGGCCACCAAGCTGAATTTGGAACCTTAGCAGCCTTTCTGGCAGGAACCAGAACCACTAAGAAGGGCCGCTTGGTACTTGACATACCATCTATGCGAAGCAGGATGGGGGAAATGCCCTGGTCTCTTTCTTTTCTGCCCTCTCCTCTCCTGCCAGTTTCTCATTGTATGAACCTGGCTAGAAGCCATCTGGTACAGCAGTCTGGGAAACAGAAACTGCAGGACTCCTGTCCATAGCACACAGTCATTCCTCACTATCTGGAGAATTGTTCCGAGGTTCTTCGTGGATGTCAAAGGCTGCAGATGATCTGAGAACAATGAAATAATAGGTATAATATTGAGTGAGTGGAGGAAGAAACTGTTATGGCCAAATAAGGAGGCATCTGACCTGTCAAAATGGTCTTTATATTTGTCATGCCTAATGGGGATTTTGGCTTGATTTTTAGTCTGAGTGTAGATGTAGAAGTTTTTGCACCTCAGTTTCTCAGTTTTTTCTCAACAGGTACTCTGTAGCATCTTTGCATCAGAAACATCTGTGCTATTAGTTTGACATACAAATTCTTGGACCTTCTAAATACATTGCCCTTATTGTGATTTGCCCACTTCTTTCTATGTTGTTACTGAGGCTTGTGTTTACAATTTCTTTTGAAATTGGAACAATCACTCCAAGAGTGAGCTTTGCTTCTTTCCCTCTTAGATGTTGGTGTTGCTGTCCTTATGACGTTCTAGTCTACTAGTCTGTACAATATCTGTCCAAAGGTTCTGCCCGGGACTTAGACTGCTGATGAGAAATGTCTCTTGTCCAAAGATTGATGGTTTAACTTAGGAGAAGGGCAACAAATTCTCAAGCATATTCACAGATCTCCCACCCCAGGAACGGGGTTGCACAATTGAAAAAGTTAGAAATAGAAACCAGAGGAATTCCTTGGTGCAAGAGGTCAGTGAGATAGACGCCCCAGCTGGATTGCAGAGCATGTGGCTCACTAGCCGTGAGAAGCCATGTCAGGCATTGGAAGTCAATTGCTTTGCATTTCCTTCAATATGGCTATGAAAGGTTTGTTTTTCATTGCTAGAATCGGTGGTGTCCTGAACATAGGTTGAGGATGCTTGGGTTAAATGTTCCTTCAGTGCATGATCTAAGACCTTCACTGCTGCTGTTTTCTATCTTCCATAATGAAACTGTTGTGCTTCTTTTATAAAGTAGTTGGAAGCAACTTGGCTTCATTTCAAAACTCAGTGGCATACAATAATTTGCATTTACTTAGTTCACAAAACTCTGGGTCACCTGAGTGGTTCTGGTGTATTAGTTTCTGTTGCTGCATAACAAGTTACACAAATGCAGTGGCTGAACACGTTCATTATCTCACACTTTCTGTGGGTTGGGAATCTGAGTAGAACTTAGCTGAGTTCTCTGCTTCTGGGCCTCACCAGGCTGCAATTGGTGCTGGCTGGGCTGCGATTTCATCTGGAGCTTCGACTGGGGAAGAGTCTGCTTCAAATTCAGGTTATTGGCAGAATTCAATTCCTTATAGTTGTAGGATTCAGGGCCTTTGTTCCTAAAAACCTCCCTCAGTTTTTTCTTTTTTTCTGACACATGAGACTATCCACATTTTATACATGACAGCTTCCTTCTTCAAGGCCAGGTAGAGGGCAAAAGTGACTCGGGCAAGATGATGTCTTATAACTAATATAATTTCACCAGTGGCATCCTATCATTTTTGCCAGATTATAAAGACTAGAAAAAATAACAGGTTCCATCCACACTCAAAGGGAGGGAATTATGTATGAGCACCAGAAAGTGGGAGTCATTGGAGGAAGTCACCTGTCTGTCTACCTGCATCCACTGGGCTTGCTTTCATCTCTTGGGGTCTGTTGACTGTCAGCAGGTCTGGGAGGCATGTTCATTTGACAAACACAGAGATGCAGGAGTGGGAGTGGTAAGGCAGGAGTGATTTTCAGCCTTTTGCTTGCATCATCCCATTTGCCAAACCAAGTCACTGGCTCAGAGATAGAGTGGGAAGGCTTGCAAGCTTACATAGTAAATGGTGGATACAGCAAAAGTGAAGAATTTGGGCCATGATTACTGTATTTAATTTTAACTGCATAATCCAAGAATTCAGCTGTATGTAAACCTCATGTCCCTCTTCCCCTGGCTAGCATTTCTGGAAGATCTGAGGGTTCCATTTGCTGTCACACAAGGGCTCACACTTGTAGTTGCTTTAAATGCTTTGGCATCTCCTCTGGGTTTGGCACCCCCTCTAGGCTATCTGTTGCCTACAGATGGATGAAAACTTACATGAGCTGCCTACCATCACTTTTCATGAGAATATGTCTAAGCAGATAATATGGTCTCCAGGATTCCCAAAGCTAAATAATACTCTGCTGCTGCCGGAGGAAGAGAGTTTACTCACTCTCTGTCCTATTTTTTTGTCTCACAGAACCACTCATGAAGTCATTTTCTACCCACCGCCTCTCCCTTTTCAAGGCTGAGGCTAACTCGTGGTGTGCAACCCACCTGCCCCCATGTAATCAGACACCTACAGAGCTAATCACCCTTGTGCTCCCTTCTGATTTAAAGGATGCTCTAGGACTTGTTATGGTCCAGTGCTTCTTGATACTGGTTACACATTAGAGGTATCTGAGAAGCTCTAAAAAATTCCCAGGCCCCAAATGCACCCAAGAATAATTTCTGGGAGTCAGTTCCAGACATAAGCATTTTAGAACCTTCCCTAGATGATCTGATATTCAGCCAAGATTGGGAAGCCCTATTGCAGATGGATATGTAGACCAGAGTGTCTCAAGTGACAATTGTACTTAAGACTAGAGCTCAGAGGGGGTAGAAAAGGGTGCTTGTATTTGCCAGTGGTGAAAAGCATTGTCTTTGTCAAAGAATTTTTAGTGAGAAGTTTATCTCTATCTTTAGATATAGATGGAGCTATAATTGTTTTGAAGCACTTTATCCTGTACCCTGGAGCCACAGATGAAAACAACCAAGGCCTAAGGAATTTATTCCCTTGCCCAAGATCACATAATGGAAATATAACTAGGACTAGATCCCAAATCATCTGGGTTTTTCCCACATCTTTGACATCCATCTGTTTTAAAAACATAAACGTTAACATTTGGGGAGTAAGAAATTAAGTTCAATAATTTTCCTTACATACAAAACTACCCATAGTTCCTATTACTGATCAAATTTAGAAGCAGGTCCTTTAGATATTAATGGGAAATTCCAGATAAAACATTAAATGGAGCTTTCTAGGGTGCAATGCCAAAGTGGTAGCTGGTCTCCTTAGCCCTGAAACTGTGGATCTGATCATTCTGAAGATTAAGCATCAAGTTTTAAAGTATACATTAGAATGTCATCTATTTATTACTGAAGACTTGGGTTGTCTTTAATTTAGACACATAGTTGTTTGGTGACATAAAGAAGGAAATAGTATTGTTTGAAGTCTTCACATGTATCTTATGTCTTTAAAGAAGTTTTAGTTGATATACGTAGATACATTTACTATTCATAGTTAAAATTGGCAATTCTTGAGGAAAGGAAAAATTTGGGCGTACTACATATTTACTGTTTCTCGTGCTACATGAAATGTAAGAGAGTAAATCCTGAAACTTCGGCTCTCAAATTGTCACAAGCACCAGAGTCACCTGAATGCCTGTAGAGATGAACTCCTGCCCAGCCAGAAGAGTTTCTGGGTCTGCAGGCCTGGAGTGGTGTGTTAACTTTGGCTTTCATTTTCTGTATTCTGATGCTTTTACCTTTGAGGTCACGCTGATCTTGGAACAACTGCCCCTCCCAGAGTTTGCAAACCCCTAGAAATAGTAAACAATTCTTTTAGTGCCTCTTTCAAATACAAACCATTACTCCATCCCCATTCAGGGGCTCACTCTCCAGGTCACTAATCCACCTGGCCTAATTACCCCCATGAGCTGAATACCAGACAATTCCACCCAAAAGTTTGCTAAAATTTTTCTAGCTAGTTACCCATCCTGAACTTGCTTACCTTTCCGCACACTCCCTCACATGGGAGCCACAGCAAAGGCCCTTGCCCCGTTTCCCCAGCCCGTCTGCCCCCACCCATGTGGCCTTCCTGTGTCCTGGTGTCCCCTTCTCTTGGGGACTGTATGTGGCAATTGCCTCCTGACCTGTCGGCCTTGCCATAGCTAAATAACAATCAAACCTATATTAAGATGAGTAAGATATAATAAGAGTTTGCATTTTTAACATGTTCCCAGGTGACTTTGATACTGCTCATGTCAGGGACACACTTGCAGATACACTTTCCTAACCTAAAATATTTGAAAGCTTTTATGTTTATGTCTGTTGCAGGGGGAGGAGGGTAGGGAGGAATGATGGGCAAGCATGGAAGAGGCATGCAGTGGTAGCACGCGGAGAACGTGGATTTTTGTAAATGGTGTCTCATCCACTTCATCTTACACTTCAGTATGCACTAGATCCTTTTCCCATTGTTTAAGTCTTCCTACAAAAGCTCTGTAACTACTATTCTTCTATCCTAATCCTAGGGTGTGGTTCCTGGACCATACAGAATGGGGGTGAAGAGCCCTGGTTTTAAGTCCAGCTGTGGTCCTGTCACTGAAAGGCATAACCTTGGGACCTTCATTTCCCGTCTCTATTGCTCGGAATCCTCTTCTCTAACTTGGCAATAATAGTATTACCTAACTCTTTGTTCATGCAGCTAGAACAAAAATTCCTTAGACTGGGTGGCTTACAAACAACAGAAATTTATTTCTCACAGTTCTGGAGGCTGGGAAATCCAAGGTCCAGGTACCAGCAGGTTCGGGGTCTGGTGAGGGCCACTTTCTCATAGGCGGCGCCTGCCTTCTCACCATGTCCTCTCCGGACGGGAGGGATGAGCTGGCTCTCTGGGATCTTTTACAAAGATACTAATCCCATTCATGAGGGTTCTGCCATCACCTTGGGGGCTAGGATTTCAACATGAATTTTGGCAGGACGCACATTCAGTCCATTGTACTGTTTCATAGGGTTAATATTAGGATTAAATGAACTAAATGCCAAGAAAGGGTTTAGTACAGCCCGCGGCACATAGTTACATTCCAAAAGGCAAGCTATTGTTATTGAAGTTATTTTGGGGATAAAACACAGAATTACAATTTCATTGTCTTGCCATTTATATAATAAAATTTTATGCCTGGAGTTTTGAATTAAGAACAATGGTATACAAGTAAAAGAATCTAAAAATAAAATTCTGCTACATTTGTTAGTGTACAAAGCAGAAAACCAGAATCCCCGGATGAAACTCCCTAAGATTGTTCTTGAAGTAATAAAACTACAAACGATATGATCTTATCTTAGGATTTTATGTCAGCAGAGAGTTACTGGGTTTCAGGCTTGTTTTAGTTCCATTCCTTCGGTTGGCAAGCCCAGTGATGTAATGGTATACATGGTGGAACTCCTCTTAGTGTGGCTATGTGGTCAGAGTCATAGCTATGGAAGAAATTGGCCCCTCTAACCCAAGACATCTGCTCTGGGCCATGCTTTTGAGCCTTGCCACTTCCCATTATAAACAAGCTTCACCTGGAAGCACTTGGAGATGGTCTAGCAGGAAAATTGGATATCACCGTTTTCTTCTCTATCCATTATGGATGTAAGTGACAGATATGATCTGGTTCTACTTTGAATTAAGAAAAATGCTAAACCATCAAGAGTATTTAAAAATAGGATTCTAGCATTTGTTATTTCACAAAGCAGGAAACCAGAATCCCTAGATGAGAGTCACTGAGACTGTTCTCTAAGTGATGAGCGCAATGTATGTGATCTGGAACTCCAAGATTCATGTCAGAAAAATTCATGTCACTTCTCTAGTCTTGGAAGTCTCCTTTTTAGAGGAAGGGAGGGAGGCTTAGAGTCGGGGCAGGGAACCGTTTCTATCTTTGGCAAGTTTTGCTGACTTTCTGTTTTATTCTATTGGAGCTTCTCATACACTTCAGTTTCCACATTTCTTGTTCCATTTAGTCCCATGTGGATGTTATTGTTTTCTTCCTCAATGATTTTATCTAAGCAAGAAAAAAAAATGCAAGGAAAGTATTAAGCAGTAGAGCTATGGCAAAGCGCAAGTGGGTCTGCCTGGGGAGCCTGGGCGCCCGTGTGCTCGGTGCCACTGACCGTGTTTCCCTCTTGGGGATTCCAGGGGCCTGCTGGACTTCCCCTTAGTCAACATGGCAGGAATCCTCTTTATGGAGCAGAGCAGACTGCCATGGCTGTCCCCAGACTTCCCAGGTGCTGCAGGTGACCGCTGCTTTTCTGCCACAGAAATAAAAAACAAAACAACATAAAAAAAATGAGCATGTCCCAGAAGGAAGGCCCCCGTGCTGGCCTCGAGTGTAAGTGGCCCTGCCCTCTTTTTCTGAGGGAAGAGCCAGATAATAAATCAGAGGCAACAAGTGTTAACACAAGCACCATCTCTTCTTCCTGCTGCAGACAATATGCTTTTGTATGCATGAGCAAGTAGGATAAAAGGGTAAAGGGAGAGTTGATTTGTTCTGTCTGAGACATTTCTGTATCAACACCAGGACTAATTCTCTCTTTCCTTAATTTGGTTGGCAGAGTCATTATTGTGCCCCCCCCCAATAGTGTGACACATTATTGTAACATCCTATACTAGTTTGAGACTATGAGAGCTTTTACAATCCCCCTCTGGGTAATGAACTTGAAACTTCATCATGAGTCCCACAGTGGATATTCTGCTCCCTCCTGCTGGATACAGGTTGTTTCCCTTACTGGGAGAGACTACTTTGGTCCTATGTATTTCAAAACTCGACTTCCACTCCAACTATGGTAAACTTTTCCCCTTTTCCCTGCTAGATCCTTCCTTGACAACACAACTTGGGAAGTGATGATTTGATCCTGATGGAAAATGACCTTGTAAAAGGAAGTGACAGATTGAGGAAAGGCCCACATTGCCCGGTGTATGGCTTTGGCTGCAACTGCTCGTCAGTTTGCTTACAGAGGAAGTGCAGGCAGAACCAACTGCCTGGGCAGCTTCTGCCTTTGGCAAGTTGTTCACAGCTAGAGAGAAAGAGAAAAGGGGACCGAAGTGCTCCCGTTCCAAGTTAAAAATAGTCAGCCTCGGGCTCCTCCTCTTCCGCTCCTGTCTCCTCTTCCAACAGGGAGACCTTTTGAAAAGGAGTCCCTTCCCCTACCGCATGGCCCCTGTCATCCTTCCCTTCTCCTACTGCAATGGTGACGCCAGTTCATTTGAATGGCATGATTTTTCTGAGCTGGGATAATCTAGATACAGGAAGTCCTATTGAAAGCCTTCTTTATGCTTGGTGTCATCATCACCTCAGTATGAGGGACAAGCAGAGAGTGCAGTGACGAAAGCACAGTCCTGAGCGGACAGGACATCCACCGATTCAGGGTAATAGCTATGGGACCATTCGCCCACAGAGGTCAGGGCCACAGAGGAGGTGGGGAGCCTTTCTTCCTAGGGCCGTATTAGTAGGACTTCGGGTCACATCTGGGCACTCCAGGGTTGTTAGATGCTTTGTCATGTTACTAATGACAGTCCAGAGGGTGGGAAAAGTAAAACACCCCCCTTCCTCTGCCCCAAATTTTTGATGCCTTGCACAACTAACTGCAAGACGAGGATTATGTGGAGACCAAATCACTTCCTTAGACTGAAAAGTATGTATTATCTTCTCTAATTTTGAGTTGATTGTACTCTGAACTCAAATCTGCAGTAACTCTGTTTATACCGAAGATTATCTGAATTCTGCTTATATTATTATTATTGTAAATATTATTATGAATTACTAGGGATTGAATTTAAGAGTTCTCTACCACTGAGCTACATGCTCAGCCCTCTTTATTTTTTATTTTGAAGCTAGATCTTGCTAAGCTTCCCAGGTTGGCCTCGGACTTGCCATCCTCCTGCCTCAGCCTCCCAAGTTACTGGGGTTATAGTCACATGCCACCATGCCTGGCTATTTGATTTCCAAAATGATTAGATAGAGGCTCCTTTCTTATTCATTCACCAAGCAAATGTTAGGATAGCTTGAGGCTCTGCAGAATGCAGTAATTACAACTTTTAGTTGTTCAAGCATCTATGCTCCATATATTTAAATTAGTGGTTCTGAAAATGTTGTTCCCAGATCAGCAACATCGGTATCAGCCTCACCTAGGGGGTTGTTAGGAATGTAGTTCCTGAGGTTTCAAACAAGAACTTTTGAATTAGAATGGCTGGGAATGGGCTCCTAGGACCTGTGTTTTAATACAGCCTCCAGTTGATTCTGATGCAGTCTCCAGATTGAAAGCCTCCGATTTCATAACTCAGAAAGCCAAATCTATTTGCTCCAGTACTAGAATTACAAGCGTGTGCCACCATGTCCAGCTCTTGCTAACCTTTCCTGAGAATATTAGCAAAAAAAATTGTTTGGGTGGTCTGATATACTCCACCTAGCCCTCTCAACCCTCCTACTCCAAACAATTTAATTTCATTAGAAGTACATGTTTTCAATCACTGTGAAGGAAATGAAAATTATTTTTTAATTTTCTCGATACATAAAGACATTTGTATCCATTCTTCACTGTGTTAGGAAAATAAATGCACAAAAAATTTGAGTTGGCAATGGCTTTTTTTTTTTTTCTTAACAGAATTATGTTGTGGGTAAGATCGCTTTTGGAACCTGTTTATTTTCCATATTGCTTCATTTGCCAATGAGACTTTCCTAAGAACAAAGGTTGCTACACTTGGGTTTCCTGTGTTGAGAATACAATAGGGGCTTAATAAATTTGCTGTCTACTGATTTGCCAATTCATATCTAGAACTTGACCCCCTCCCCTTTTTTTTATCTCCCATGTCACTGAAGCAAGTTTGCTAATGTAATCTGGAATTTGTACCTTCAGGCCCCAAAGAAAACTTAACTCTAACATTGTACAACACTGTGATTTTATAGATGAGGGAACTAAAGTGTAGAGACTGAAAGTTACACAGGGAGCCGTGCAAAAAAGGACCCTGAACCTCCCTCTTTCCATTATGGCCACTGCTATGATCATTAACTATCATGAACCAAGTAAAGAGACGGGCATGCTGGTATATGCCTATAATCCCAGTACTTGGGAGGCTGAGACTGGAGGTTTACAGGTTCCACGTCAGCCTCAGCAACTTAGCAAGACTCAGTTTCAAAATAAAAGGGTTGGGAATATAGCTCAGAGATAGAATACCCCTGGGTTCAATCCACAGTACCAAAGGGGGAAAAAATACCAAATAAAGCAATGTACTATTCCTCAAATCTGATCTTTTATGTAAGCTCCTCTGCTACTATCAATGCATAAATTATCATAGGATGTTCTGAAGACTCCAGAATCTGAAAAAAAAAGTTTGTCATTTTTTTATTCTATAGATTTTTTTTTTATTTGACTGTGGCTAGCCTTGAGAAAATTCTTAGCTGAGAAGGTGTTTTTATATTACTTAGGATGCAATTTTTCCTTTTCTCTAGCATTATTTATTTTTCATTTTTAAATAATAAAATTTCATTATGTTTATTTTCAAGCACACTTTTATGAGGAGAGAGAATATCCTATTAATCCTCTATAATCCACCCGAGTCTTGTGATATTTGTTCAATATATTCCTTTATCTCTTAATTTTTTTCTGAATTATTTTAAAGCAAATTCCAGGCATCATTTCATTCCACCCCTACATTCTTCAATACACATCTCTAATGAGTTATGGATATTTTGCTACATAAACCTAATGCCATCATCACACCTAAAAATTATAATTACAGGGTCATTAAATCACCAGTTAGTGCTACAATTTCCCTGATTGCTTCAATGAATATGTTCAGAGTTGTCTTGTTTTGAATTGTTAAGATGTGTGGCTATAAGTTCAGGATTCTATCAAACATTGCAAACTTTCAAAAAGAAGGAAGAAAGATGAGAAATTAAACTTACTTAGCAAGAAGGGTTTTCCCAAATTCTCACAGCTCTAATCTGGTACCATTCAGTGTGACAGACTTCTCACTGGGTTCCCACAGCTGGTTAGTGTTTTGAATTCCAGCCCCATGAACTCATCTTAGGCTGGAAGGGCTAAAGCCCAGGGCCCAACCTAGAGCTGATAGCTCTGATGACAGAGGAGTGGAGAAAGTGCGGGCATGGTCCGCCTCTTTCTGAACGCACTGTCATCTGTGCTACTTTCCCATTTCTGCCGGGAACGAGGGACACTAATGCTTCTTTGATTCATTTAACCCACAATGAAGACAAAAGACCTACGGTTCAGGCAGATTTTGTTGAAAGACCAGTAAAATAACTTGCTATGTTGTGAGTATGCCCCTGGGTCCTCAGAATCACACCTCCTTGAACTCAAGTTTCTGTCTTTAAATTGAGCTTTAAGAAAGACATGAAGGTAAAGATAAAGAGACAGAAAAGATACAGGAAACACAATTAGATCTACAGGTAGGATAGGCTTTGAATTCTGTAAGAGAAAAAATTTCTTAAAGGCAGTCTTCTGCTTATAGTAAAGAAAAAAAATTTAAATCCAAAATTCCTGTATTGGTAAGCATTATAGACCCTTCCTTGGATGCCTAACAGGTACTATTTTAGGAACTTCACTTGACATTTCCCAGTATCTAAAAGCCTACGCAGTGTTTATAAGGCAACACCTAAAACTTGATTTAAAAAATTTTCTGAATTTGCAAATGCCTTACCTCCTCTCCATTTGCACTGGTTCATAACTTAGTGTGGATGAGGATAGGCTCTGAGAGGGGGAGGGAAGAGAGGATCTGAATGCTGGCCGCTTTAGAAGTAGGAGGATGAACACTGGAAGAGGGACACAAAGAACCTGGCGTCTGAGTGGGGTGTGGTGGCGCATGCCTGTAAAACCCAGTACTTGGGAGGCTGAGACAGGAGGATGACAGATTTGAGGCAGTCGCAGCAACTTAGTGAGACCCTCAGCAACTTAGCCAGACGCTTTTTCAACATTTCAAAACGGGTCTGGGGTATAGCTCTGGGGTAGAATATCCCTAGGTTCAATCTCAGTACCAAAAAAACACACCCTTTACATTCTAGTTGGAGAGTGTGGACCCTAAACTTACATTTGAACTGATGGAAAAAGTGATATTCAATCTTGGGAAATTGCTCCAAGAATAGACCTAGACAGTGTCTCTTGGCAGGTACTTAAAAGATGTCTGTGGTAGAGGACTGCTTCACAAAAGGTTTGACATTTGAACAGGAAACTGAGGAGATTCCAGGAAACGTCCTCACAGAGGGAAGACCCTGAGGCTTGCAGAGGAAAGCACAAGTGGCACTAGCAGCCAGCGCCTGACAGTGAGCGTCCCAGGTCTCCGTGGCCGGAGAGCTTGGGGTGTCAGGTCTGGATGGCATGTGTGCAGCATAGCTCCATATGGCAGAAATTCTCCATTGGGATCACTTAGGGCATTTATAACAAGTCAGATTTTTGCTGGCCTTACCCCAAGAGTTTCTGATGAAGCAGGTGGGGGCTGGGGCCTGAGAATCTGCATTTCTAGCAAATCCCCAAGGGATGCCCCTAGTGCTGGTCTAGGGAAACCCATACTTTGAGAACCATTGCTTTAAAAAGCAGCTCCAGGTGGGTGTGGTCCTTGTACACCCTTTGCAGTTGCCCCAGAGGGGAGCAGTTTCGATGGCGCGCGTCCCGACGTGATTGTCACTTACGATCTTTCCTTGCACACACTTTACTTCTCCTCTCCTTTATGATGAACCTGAACCTCAAAGTGGAAAGAGAATATCTACAGGCCATGCCATCGCCTTATCAGGCGTCTCTCTCCAGGTTCCCAGACGCCCCGTCCTCACGGGAACAGGAGGCTGTTGCTCCTGCAGCACTGGTTGCAACCAGCGGCCTCTCTCAGTATTCCTCTGGTGAAAGAGGGCCTGCCTTCCCCTGCACCCCCACTCTCCTCTTGATCTGGGGCTCCCTGAAAATGCACTTAATCTTCCCAGACATTTATACAAGAGCAAAACAAGTTAGAGGCCAGCAGCATCGCTGATCTCCAACCAGGAAGCATTCAGACCGTTAGGAAACACGGGTGAGCAAATGTTTATGGGCCGTGTAATTAATATGATGCTTTGCCCTGTCTATCGGCCCTTAGTACCATACTTCCTGTTCAAAGCAGTGGAAAGTGAAAATATTAGTTGCTGTTTGACCAAAGGAACAAGTGTCTTCCAAATGAACACATGATCTATTAGCAGCCCTGCCGCGGAGTCTTCCCATGGGAACAGGCATTTTACTTTGTTTTACAGCTAATTTCTTTCTTAGAGCAGGTTCCCAGACACATCAAATGCCTTGCATCGGAGGCTGAGGTCAGGATTTATAGCACAGCCCTATGTAATTCACTGTCAAACAACTCTGATAACATAAGAGCTGGAAGTCAACCATTTTCTCATGGGTTCTCATAAAAAAGTCATTTTAGCCAAATTGAGTTTGAATAGTGGGTGTGGCTCTGTGATCTGGTGCATAGTCCCTACCCAGGAACCCCTGGGAAGAAGCTGGCTACTTTCTTTTGCTACTGTAGCAACAGAATATGAAAACGGCCTGAGTGATTCCTAGTTGATATTATTGTTGGATAACCCCTGGTGGATTTTGTTGCTTTTTCCTCCCTAGACTTCAGAGGGAGAAAAAGAGACTCTCCTCTGAGGCTGTATTGTGCCTACCTTTTCCTCTTCTGGATTCCTTTTCCCTGTCTTATGATTTGCTCAACATCTCCCTGTGAACCATGTATCTATTTCCCTAGAGCAAAACTACCACTTGTGCCGGGAGTAGATTGGAAAGGAGGGTGTTTTCCTTGGTTCTTGTGTGTAGGTTCAGGGGTTTGCAGACTCTTGGGGCTAGAGGGATCTTGGGAATCCTTTGAAACAAGTTCCTATTTGACAACTGAAGGGGGAGGAAGGTTAAGTGGCTTCTCTAAGAGTGACAGCCAGTGAGGAGCGAGATGGAGGAGGCTCTAGTGATCGCCCGTGCATATACTTTGGGTTTTTAACCAAGTGCAGAGTGAGGAAGGAGAGATGCCAAGCAGCACCCCCAGCCCTATTTTTTATTCTTTACTTTGAAACAGGGTCTCACTCACTAAGTAGCTGAGGCTGGCCGCAAACCTGGATCCTCCAGTTTTGGCCTGCCAAATGCTAGGATTACAAGCGTGTGCCACCATGCTCGGCTTATATTTTAATTTTTATTTGGCACATTGTAATTTTACATCATATCGGGGTACAGAGTGTCAGAAAAACACATGCACACAACTCTTGGTGCCCTCCCCAGGGAGTCTCCCCCTTACCCTCCTCTCACATGCATGTCTTTGAGGTTGGAATGGGTAGTTTTGTATACATTCGTATCATTATTTCTACTACTGAATTCGTTATGACTCTGTCCCCTCCCTTCCCTATCCCCCTCAGTCATTCCTTTGAAGTCTGTGCTCATCTGTCTGATGTTGCCTTTATTTCCAAATATCTCTCTAGCTTCCACATATAAAAAAGAACATACATCTACTCCGTTTTTGAGACTGGCTCTACTCAGAATAGTATTATCAAGCTCCATTCAGTTTCCTGCAAATGACATGAATTTTTTTTCTTTATGACTGAGTAATATTTTATTGTGTGTATGTACCAAGGCTTTGTGATCCTAGATGTCCATCAATGAATCCTTAGACTTTCTAACTGCCTTCCTCAAAGCAAAGTTATTATTTTCTCCTCCCTTCCACTCACCACTTTATGTTCATGGGGAGGATATGTGGCTTGGTGGTAAGGTGCAGGAAAAAGAGCTGTTACTGAGACTAGTGTAAAATGAGAAATATATCAGGAGGAAATGATAGGACAAAATTGGGAGATGAATGCTAGAAACACAGACAGTAGAGATAAAGCTGAGGAAGATGACGGCTGGAGGAAGAAGAATTAAGGCAACTAAAATAGGGACTTGTGAAAGAGAAAACAAATAGGTTTCCATTGAATAAACATTATTTAAGTAACATGTTTCAGCTCTCTACCTCCATTTAAAAAATGCGAGGATAAATGAAATCTAAGTTTTAAATGGGTTAAGGAAATGGAACTGTCAGTTAGAAATTGAAAAGAATGCCACAGGTCATATGGCAAAGAAGAAAATATGGAAGTTATGTAATAGGAGGGTAAAAAAAGGATGGGAATTCAACAGCAAACAGTATCACACGTCAGTGAGCGTTCTGGAAAGGAAGCACAGAAACCAGGGTCTGGTCTTGATTTCAGTACAATTGTTAAGATACGGCATGATTCAGTTAACACCCATAGCCACCCATTTTCCCCACCTGAGATGAAGGCTTGGTCCCCGCTGCTATTCAATGTGTGGCTTCTGCATCCGTGGCATCCTTAGCATCTGGGAAGAAATGCAGGATCCTAGTCCTCTCCCCAGACCTGCTTCTCAATTAGAATCTCTATAGGGGAGGGTTTATAAATTTGTGCTTTAACAAGTCTTTTTATGTTGGAGAAATATTGGCCTATTCCAGTGCTTTACATAGTTTAACCTGTCTTAATAAAATGCAGATTCTTGTTCCCTGTGTCTGGAGTAGGTTGAAGGAGCTTTCAATTGAAGTTGATACTTCTGGTCCATAGACCACACTTTGAGTAGCAAGGATCTGGAATGATCTTTAACTATCCTTTCAATTCGAAAAATAAGAAAGAAAGAATATTAAAGAGAAAAAGAAAAGAACAAGAGATTTAAAAAAAAATCTGTATTAGTACCTGCATTCACATTCATGTGAACTGTTGTGTTCATGAAGTATTTTTATAGCAATTATATTGTCCTAAAGAGGAGCAAAAGACAAGACTCTTTCCTATTCATTCTAGTCAATGTTGCACTTATGCTTTAAAAATAAGGCGAATCTGGAAACATCTACATCGCAATTGACTTTGTGATTATGATTGCCCCCTCCCCTGTTCCATTATTAGCATGCTATTTTAACATGCAATCTTATATGACTGGTATTGAAAGTTCTCACTGATAACCTGTTTGAATTTTGATTGTCTGTGTTTTCCTCTGTATTCTACTTCTGGAGCTCTTAATCAGAGAGATGATTAGATGTCGGGGAAGCTTCTCAATCTGTCCTCCTCTGTCATTCCCATTATGTATAGTATTATTTCCTTAAATCATAAGTTTTCAAGAGTTTGTATACATACAGGGCCCACTCCCCCTTAAGTATCTGTATACAGACACACACACACACACACACACACACACACACACACACTCCACACATACACTCACACAGAATTTCTTAGTGGCTACAAAGCAGGACAGATTTCTGAGCCAATAGAGGCCACAAAAGTCTTGGCCCCAACCTAGCTCCTAGGCCTGAGGAATCCCAGCCTATACCACATTTAAATAAGGCAAACCCCAGGCTCTCAGAGTTCAAGCTAAGGGAAGTGGCAGGAAGCTCCTGGCAGGCAGCCGTCAGGACTGAAGCTTGACTATGGAATTTAAGTACATAAACTGTCCAGAAGATTGTCATGGTAGGAGCAGCAGGCTGGTCTGCCTTCTGCTGGGGTGTGTGTGTGTGTGTGTGTGTGTGTGTGTGTGTGTGTGTGTGGGTGGTTGGGGAGGGGTGCATGAAAAAGAGAAAAATGATGCCAGGTGACAGAGATCTGTGCTCCAAGGCCTTGCAATAGAGGGAGAGACATGAATGGGGGAGAACAGATTAGAAGTTTCTTTTGTCACTTTGATGTTGCTGCCACATATTTTGAGCACTTTAGGTAATAGCATCTGTTTGGAAGCTTTATGTATATTATGCAGTCTTCACAATAGCCTTAGGAACTGGGTTCTATAATTAACACCATTTTATAGACAAAGGAATAGAAGTCATAGGTTAGTTAAGTAATTTTCACAAAGTCATATGGTGATGAAATACTATCAGCTTGTAATAAGCATGAGGTAGAGTTCCAAAGCCAGTAGGCTTTATGTTTCTCAATACCTATTGGATTAAATAGGGGTTGAAGTTTGTGTCCCTTAGTGGGGCAGTACAAAGAATCTGGAGATGTGAAATAGCAATGTTCCCTCCTAACATTGCCACTGATTAGATGTTTATGGGAATTTGATTATAAAATCAGGCCCAAGTTCCTTTTTTCATAGCTCATCTCTTGCAACATAACTTTGCAGCAACTTGCAGCAAATGGTAAAGCCCCTGGAATCTGGGTTAGGAATCTACTTGCTTTGGCCAATCAAAAGTGAAGCCTGGAAAAAAAAAAAGTGAAGCCTGGATTTCAGGAGGTGTTATACGCTTCTGATGACTCTCTTGGAACACTGACACACTGTGAGACCTAATCAAGACTAATTTGCTGGAGAATAAGAGACACATTACCTTGTAACCTCCATTTTCCCAACTTACAGTGGTCCAGCCATCAGGCATAGGGTGAAGCCATTCCAGCTTCCAGCTGACTTGTTATGAATGAGCCTAGTCAAGGTCGGCTGTACTTGGCCAAGATCTTTTGGTTGTTTTTTAAGGGAGTAAGTCAGAGGTTGTTTGTTATGCATCAAGAGATAACTGATACATGACATATCTATGGGAAACCAGATAAACCCTAAAGCCTATTGGCAAAATAGCACAGAGACCACCCTCCCCAAATTTCATATTTCCCCCATCTTCATCTTGGTAAGGTGTATTAAGTATTTTCAAGAACTTGAAGTGTACTTTCTTCTCTGTTACAGGTATTTATTCAAGCCCACTAAGTTATAGTTTACCATGTAAACATCTTGGCAGGCCACCACAGTAGATCTTTTCTCTACTTCTTACTTTAGCTTTCCATTCACAGTGGGGCTTTCTACTTTTCCTTCTTCCTTCCAAGAGGATGCATAGTAATCAACCAGTGTGTACGTGTGGTTTGCCTCTTTGAAGCTTTAATTAGTGGCATCTTGAATCTTGAGTGCTTTAGAGTGGCCAGTAAGTTGGACTTTTCAAAACAGATACCCAGAGGGTGTGAAAATGTTCACTCATTAAATTCAAGAAAGAGCAAAGAGGTCTTTATGCAAACATTCAGGAAGATAGTGCATCTCTTTGAAACCCTCACTTTGGTAAGCAGATAAATGATCGGCTGATGACAGATACATTGCTTTCTACTAAGGATGAACTGTCTCCAGGCATTTATAATGTTAACTTTAATTCTGCATAGAAGATGATCTAATATGTATAACTATGATGTAGGTTCCTTTAACTGTTGTGTGAAGGGATACGGTTTGCTCTGTCTCCTAGAAAGGGAAGAAAAGGGTTCCCAGTTGTGTTGGTAACTGCCTCACTGACGCTCTCTGAGTGTGCCACATGTGTGTGGTTTTGCTGGCGACCGTGGTGTCTGTCTGTATGTGGTCATAGATTTGTTATAACCTCTTGTCTGCCAAGGCAAGACCACCAGTTCCATTTTAATTCTAAGTTAACCTCAGGCTGGAGCCAATTCACGCTGCTTAAACATAAATGCTGACACTCGATCCAATCATCCTCTTGGCCCCACAATTTGTTGTTTTTCTTTTTCTTTTTTTCCAAGAGAGTTTGAACATTTGTTAGCAATCCAAAACCAACACTTATATGGGACATAATGATTACATAATCCTTTATAGGTTCTTATACTTTCTCTGTGTTGCAAACTTTGCAGGCCTGTCACGAAATGTCTCAAATTGGAGAGCAATTTCTAAATTATATTATTGGAGGTAGGGTATTAAGTTTTACCATGGTGATCTTTTCAGTTCTTTTGAGAAATACTGAATCAATACTCTAAGTGAGGACTCTCTAAAAATGGATTCAGACAGGTTTCTGTTCACTGTGACTTTTGAAACAGTGAAGATGAACTTGTGGGTTTCCACAACCTGATAGTGCAAATGCCAGATGACATTATGTGAATAAAACAGAATTACCTTTTTTCTCCTAATTTTAAAAGTTTTTTATTGAAGGAAAAGAGGAAATGAGTTTGTTGAGCTTTTCAAACTTGATGGCTAACTGGAATCATGCCCATGGCTGTGACAGAATTTTTGTCTTTAATTCCTGAATCTGAATTTAATTCTCTTAATTTTTAGGCAATCTAAGCAATTGTGAACTCAATAGAGTGGCAAACTCACATGGTGGCCTATGTCCATTGGCTGTTTTTAAAAAAATTACTTGACTTAAATACCTATATATCTATATTTGGAGCTGAAGTTGTTCTCAAAACTGTCTGCCCTCCTTCCAGAAATGTAGTTTTGTGACTTTTTTTTTTTTTCAGAAGTAACAGTTAGACACTTTGTGAAATTGCCAAGGGTTTCTCTCTTCATTACTAACCAAATCTGCCAAACACGACATTGTCATGAGTTCAAAATAATTCCTATGGGTCTGGTTGTAGAAGGATGCCATAGGCAACTGCAGAAAACACTGAGAGTGCCATTAAGAAGGGAACTGACGGTTGGAGGGACAAGATGGCGTCTGAGTGAAATACCTCTCCCCAGACGCTGTTCTTTCAAATCAAATTTGCCCCAAAACCAGCTTCTTTACAGAAGGAAAAAAGCAACAAAAAGGGGTGAAAGCTGAACCACAATGGAAGAAAACTCTGATAGTCGGTCAGGGGAACAAAGGAGTCCTCCAAACAACACCTTGGAGGGACAGCAGGCGAGTGCGGGCCGCCGGCCTCCGGCCGGCTGCGGCCCACAGGCTCTGCAGAGCAGCAACTGGGAACTGCAGAGGTGAGCCGGGGCTCACTGGCAGAGAGGAGACCCGGGGCTGTGGAGGTGAGTCTGATTCCGAGAACTAGGCACTCCCGGCGGACCCAGGGACCGCGGAGAGTTGGTCTGGAAACAAGGGAGTACTCCAGGCAGCACCTCTGCCGGTCTTCAGGCGCGGCGCAGACTGCTAACATCGGGCCGAGGGCTGCGGGCTCCTGGAATTGGGACCCGGGACTGCAGAGGTGAGCCCAGTTCCGAGGGCTGGGCACCGCGGCAGACCCAGGGACCGGGCGTGGCGTGGGCACCTCCAGACCCCCACGCTCCACCCAGGCGGGGCATTCTACCACCGGACACAGCGACGGGAGCGTGTGGTGCGATCAGCCTAAACTCCAGCGGGACATATCCGGGGCTCCACAACAGAGCCTAGGGGACCGACTGCACAGCAAGGCTGGAACCAGGAGGCAGCATGCTTGACAGATAGAAAGAGGAGTGGAACCATACAGAGCTCAGGAAAAACAAAGGAGAGGGCACTGCACACCGCGAACCTGCGCACCACATTGCGCGCCAATCCCTCCCATGTAATATCCTGCCAACTATCCAGCTATCCAGACCTCCATTGATCTATTGCGCCCCCCAGCGATCAGAGGGGAGGCAGACAACAACAGAGATAGGAGCCACAGTCATCAGTAGGTTGGATT
>PVLC010014453.1:0-39294 GCA_004027655.1 Graphiurus murinus | reverse complement strand
AAAAAAAAAAAAAAAAAAAAAAAAAAAAAAAAAAAAAAAAAAAAAAAAAAAAAAAAAAAAAGAGAGAGAGAGAAAAGAAAAAGAAACAAGCACAATCTGAAAAGTTTTGTAAAGCAGGAATAATGATGTAGACTTATTCTACCAGATATTATGAAAGTGCTAATGTGTACAGAAATGAGTAGATCAATGAGAAAGAATAGGAATTCAGAAATAAGCTCAAGCATATATAAGGATTGAGTAAATGATAAAAGAAGTATGTCAAATAGATGAGGCAAGCTGGGCGTGGTGGTGCACACTTGTAATCCCAGCATTTGGGAGGCTGAGACCAGAGGATCCAGGTTCAAGGCCAGCCTCAGCTACTTAGTGAGGCCCTCCGCAACTTAGTGAGACCCTGTTTCAAAATAAATAAAAATAGGGCTGGGGGTATAGCTTGGAGGTAGAATGCCCCTGAGTTCGATCCCCAGTGCTGGAAAAAAAAAAAAATAGATGAGGCAAGGTGGTTCATGGAATAAATAGCTTTTGGACAACTGGCTAAACCTTTGGGAAAAACAAAATTGCATGCTTTCTATGGGGCGCTAAAATTAACTGAAAAGGGGCTAATTATTTAAATGTAAAAATTGAAGCACTGAAAGTATTTTGAGTAAATTATCAGTGAATATTTAACATCAGAGAAGAGAAGTTCTTTCAAAGCATGACTCCAAAGGCAGAAACCCTGAGGAAGAAAGTGCAATGTCTGACTACATAAAAATATTAAATTCTCTATGTAAAAAAGAACGAAACAAACACCCTAATGGGTAAGTTGCCAAGTGGAAAAAATGTCTGCAACATCTATGACAGCAAAAAGGGTGCAATTCTGAATACAGAAAGGCCTTCAAGTCAGCTCTCTCTCTGCCACCAGCCATGGCTGGGGTATGACGGGACGGTTTGTTCTCGTCATAGAAAATGTGTGTGGAGTCAGGCTGACTGGTTTTAAGTGGGACACCACCACCCCCTTTGTTACTTTGGGCAAGTTATGGTACCTTTGTGCCTCAGCTGCTTGATCTGTGAAACGGGGTTACACAGCAACAATCGCACCTAGTACCCTACCCAGAGGTGCTGCCTGAGAGTTAAATGAGCCCCTCACCTAAGTGCTAAGCACAGTCCCCGGTGTGCAGGAAGTGTGCAGGAAACATCGGATTGCAACGGCAGTTACAATCACAGAAAAATGACCCCTGGAAGTTCACAAAGCAAGGGCTATAATTGGCTTTTACATTTATAAAATAATAGTTTACTTTGCCTTCTCTGCAGTGGTCTGGGCCAAGGTTGATGCCCAGTGGTGGCAAATTTTCCAATGAATTCAAGACCACTGGCTGGACTGGCTTCTAACTCGCATTCCTTTCCTGCCTCATCTCACCCCTCTGACCCCCTTTGGGGCTGACTCTTGAGGTCAAGGATCAAAGCAACATCTAAAGTGGGTCTCCTCCCACCCCCGGCCCACCCTCCCTCCCTCGCACCCCGGCTGTCCTGAGTCCCTACCATTTCGGCCAGCTTGTGGATGGCAGGGCACAGGGTGTTGACAGTGCTCTCGTACCATGGGTCTGCACGGCCCAGGAACGCGGCCAGCTCTCCCAGCTCCGGCTGCCTAGATCCTGCGGGCTCCTGGGGAGAAGGGCATGGGGCCAACCTGTGAGTCCCTCCCTTGCCACTCAGGGCGACAGGTACCGAGGCCTGTGCTTTGGGAAGATGGTCAAACCATTTAACCTCTTGGGAAGACAAATTAGCACTCTCTTTTCCTCTATAGACTCGGGTGAAGCAGGAAGAGCCACTTCTGCCTCACTCAGGACAGGAGAGACATGCAGTGCTTTGATAAGAAGCAAAGGACATAATCAAAAGCTCAAGCTGCACATACGGCTACATCTCCCCAGTAGATCAGTGAGCTTCCATGGCCTGAAACATCCTTGAATATGATCCCAGGAGGTGCAGCTGTGTGAGCCTGCACGCCTTCCCACATGAAAGAGGAGGGCAGGCAAAGTTTGTAATTAACTCTGTTACAAAAACCAAACAAGCCGGGCGTGGTGGCGCACGCTTGTAATCCCAGCATTCCGGAGGCTGAGCCTGGAGGATCCGGGTTCATGGCCAGCCTCAGCTACCTAGTGAGGCACTCCACAACTTAGTGAGACCCGGTTTCAAAATAAAGACTAAAAAATAGGGCTGGGGGTATAGCTCGGAGGTAGAATGCCCCTGAGTTCAATCCCCAGTACCGAAAAAAAAAAAAAAAAAAAAAAAAAAAAAAAAAAAAAAAAAAAACAAAAGCTGAATGCCTGTAATCCTAGTACCTGGGAGGCTGAGACAGGAGGATCACAGTTTCCAGGCCAGCCTCTCAACTTAGTGAGACCCACAGCAACTTAGCAAGACTGTTACAAAATTAAAGATAATTTAAAAAAAAAGTCTGAGGGTGTAGCTCAAAGGTAGAATGCCCCAGGGTTTAGTCCCCAATACCAAAATAAACAAATAATCAAAAAATAAAAACAAAACAACCCACACGCAGCCATGGAAACTGCCTCTGGGAGAGAACCTGGCTCTGGCCACCTCTACCCCCTGACGTCCCTCCCAGTTCTGCATTCTGAGGCTGGCGATCCCGGCCCCAGAGCCAGGACGCCAGGCCGCAGGTGTGCCTCTGCCCGCCCGGCCCCTGCCTCCCGCACTTCTTCCCCAGGGTCACCTCGGGCGCCAGCACGGGGATGTAGTAGAGCTGCAGGCTGAGCCTGGGGGTGAGGCAGAACCTCTGCGTCTCCCGTTTCCTGGCAACAGGTAGAGAAACACAGTAAACACTGGGTTAGAGCAAGGGCAGGGCTGGCATTAAAACAGATTAGACTCTGCCATTTCTCCTCCCTCCTCCCTCCTCCCTCCTCCTCCTCCCTCCTCCCTTCCCTCCCTCTCTCCCTCCCTACCCTCTTCCCCTTCCTTCCTTCCTCTTTTCTTCCTTATACTGGGGACTGAACCCAGGAGCTCTCTACTACTGAGCTACATCCCAAACCCTATTTTATTTTGAAACAAGGTCTCACTAAGTCCTGAGGGTCTTGCTAAATTGCCGAGACTGGCCTCAGGCCGTGATCCTCTTGTCTCAGCCCTCAAGTACTGAGATCACGGGCGTGCACTACTGCACTGTTTCTTATCTCTTGACTCCTGGCAATTTGCGCCATTTCTCTGAGCCTCTGTTTTCTCCGATGTGAGCAAGGTACAGTCACGACTCCCCATCAGGGTCCTGATGAGCATCAACAGGCCCGAGAACACACCGCTCCATGTCTGTCCCCAGCCCACGGGGCCTCTCCTCCCTGCGCCTCCACCGGCCCGTGCCAGGTCCACCGTGCCCCGAGCAAGCCCAGCCCCCTGCTCGGGCCTACCTGAGTCTGTGGTAGGCCTGGGCCAGGCGCCCCAGCATCCTGTCATCACCCAGCACCAGCACCCGGGCCGTGTGCAGCCGGGGGACCCCAGGCAGCCGCTCGCCGTCCCCGCTGGGCCTGCCGGTCCTCCGGTGCAGCCCCGGGGGCCCATCCCAGCTGCTGGGCATCGGGAAGTCCGGAGGCCACAGCCGCTTCTTCATCCCCCCTTTGCGCTGCAGTCTGGCATGCTCCGTCTCGGGGGTGCTGGGGGCGGGCGGCTCCTCAGCCCCCAAAGGGAGGTCCCGCTCGATGCCGCTGTCGGTGGACAGCATGGACACCCGGGCCAGGTCCCAGTCCGACCCGAGGCCCTGCAGATCCAAGGCCTCCAAGTCAGCGCTGAGGCGCAGCTGAGACCGCGGGCGGAGGAAGAGCAGCAGCTCCTTCCCTGGGAGGAGAACAGAGGGACCGGCAGGGCTGAGGAGGCACGGGAGGCCAACAGGGCCCCTCCCCAGGAAAGCCTGGGCCCCCTGCTTCACAAACACCATTCAGCCACAAAACAACGAAGGTCCTGTGGTCCACAAAGATCTGGAACCTGGCACACCCCTGCCGCCTCTTGTTGCGTCCCATTAGTAAACATTAAAGGCTCTGAGAAGTCCTGCACTAAAGAAATCAGCTTAACCCAGCACCTCCTGCATTTAGCTGATCCTGGAGCCCTCCCAGCCTCTCACTGTCTGGTGCTCCCCTGGGACACAGAGACCAGACCATCAGCTTCAGGGAAGATGACCAGGCGTTTCCAGTCTACCTTCGTGTTATTACACATAAGGAAGCTGAGGTCCAGCAAGAGAAGCAAGCCTGTCTAGCTTGATCCATCATGCAGAGGCAGCGGCAGGACTTGTGTCCATCACGACACGCGTCCTTGTCCTCCCTCTGCCTTGAGGGGAGGCCGGGGGGCGGGCAGCAGCGTGGAGCCCACGTGCCCGGGCAAGCGGGTCTCCTGGACGGCCCCCTCCAGCTCTGGGAACCCTAACGTCCCGTGCTTGTCTCCTCTTGGGGACACTGTTGGCATCGTCATGGCCTGGTGACATGGTCTATGAGTAGATCAGTGGCCAGTGCACTGCGCTATTCCAACAGAGACAGAGAGGCTGTGTCCTTCTTCCAGACGGATGGAACAAGTGGGGGGAGAACAGAGAACAGACAGACATACAGACACATGCAGGGACAAGCACAGACATAAACGCGGGCACATGCACAGTCTGGCATACACTGCCGCCCAGCCAGGACACCTACACAGCTGCTCCTGGTCGGTCCACAGGTGGAAGGTGATGTGGGGGCTGGGCAGGGGGATGCTTGGCGGCCGGTCTTGCAGAGAGTCACCTGAAGAAAGAACAGGCTATGGGGACCCAGAGGGCAGAGCTGCAGCCTCTCTGCCTGCCTGAGGCTCTCAGAGCCTGCTTTTCCATCTCCGCCACTAGCTGGTCCAGGGCCCAACGCCACCACTGTCGCCTCTGCCCAGGACTTCAGCGGCTCCCTGCTTCCTGCAAACTCTGAGCTCGGCCTTAGGACCCTTCACAGTCCTTTCCAGCCTCTTCTCCCCTCTCCAGCCCCCCTCCCTTTTTTTTTTTTTTTTTTTTGTACTGGTGATTGAGCCCAGGGGCATTCTGCCTCAGAGCTACCCCCCAGCCCTTTTTACTTTTTAAATTTGAAACAGGGTCTTGCTAGGTTGCTGAGAGTCTCACTAAGTTGCTGAGGCTGGCTGCGAACCTGCGATCCTCCTGTCTCAGCCTCCCAAGTACTGGGATTCCAGGTGTGCACCGGCTCCTTCTGCTCTTCCTGGGCCTGCCCCAGCACTGTGTCGCAGCCAAGCCAGTTCTCCAGGGAGAGATTCCTTCACCCCCTGCCCACATCCAGCGAGGCAAGAAGGGCCTCCATCTCTCTCAGGGTCACATCCAGTCATCTGTACACGTCCACTCCTGTCGGCCTCGCTGAAGAGGCCTCATTAGCAAAGTGGAGGGCAGCAGTCCAGGGGAGAGAGAGAGCCAGCTGCTCCTTCTAGAAGCTTTTGACCACTCCGGTGGTCACTGTGGTCATCCCCCTGAGCGGAACTCATGGCCTGTGCACCAGGCACAGCTATCCTTCGCCCTTGGGAGGTGGCTCCCTTCCTACTGAGACTGAGCGCGGCGTCCTTGGGGGAGAGCAACCAAGGCTCACTGAGCACTTGCTACCTGCCGGGGGCAGACACTGTAACCAACCGATTCACAGGGAGGAGCCCCCGCACAGAGAGGGTAAGCGCTGACCTAAGACCACAGGCCCCCACCCAGGACACTGTGCTTGTAATCACGGTTCCCTACAGAGCTGCAGGGGCTGGACAGGGTGCTGGCTAGTCACTCTGATGCATAGCGCATGCCCGGGTGAGGGATGGGTGTCTACCAGTGTGGCTTGGATGATGGGGGTGGCCCAGGTGAGACCACCTGGGCCATGAGAGTTACTGTTGAGTGGTAGCACATGGGCCCCAAGAGCAGCCATTGGCCTCAAGGTTTGTTCCAGCTATAGAAAGAGGGAGTTCCAGCCGGGCGTGGTGGCACACGCTTGTAATCCCAGTACTTGGGAGGCTAAGATAGGAGGATCACAGGTTCAAGGATAGTACCAGCAAGTAGTGAGACTCTCATCAACCTAGTGAGACCCTGTTTCCAAATACGAAATAAAATCGGGCTAGGGGTATAGCTTGAAGACAGAATGCCTCTGGGTTCAGTCCCCAGTACCGGGGGTGGGGAGGTGGGGGGGGGGGTTCTCATGTGGTGAACAGAAGCAATTTTGAAAAAAAAAAATTTTTTTTTTTTGTACTGGGGATTGAACCCAGGGACATTGTACTTCTGAGCTACACCTCCAGCCCTTTTTATTTTTTACTTTTTATTTAACACAGGTTCTTGCTAAGTTGCTGAGGGTCTCACTAGGTTGTTGGGGCTGGCCTTTGAATCTGCAATCCTTTTGTCTTAGCTTCTTAAGAACCAGGATTACAGATCTGCACAGGCAGCTGGCAATTTCAAATTTTAAAGCAAAACTAAAGAATGGAAAATAGAAGAAGCCGGACATGGTGCACACTTGTAATCCCAGCATTTGGGAGGCTGAGACCGGAGGATCCGGGTTTATAGCCAGCCTCAGCTACCTAGTGAGGCACTCCACAACTTAGTGAGACCCTGTTTCAAAATAAAGAATAAAAAATAGGGCTGGGGATGTAGCTCGGAGGTAGAATGCCCAAATTCAACCCCCAGTACCACAAAATAATAAATAAATAAATAAATAAATAAATAAATAAATAAATAAATAAATAAATAAAAGAGTGGAAAACAGAAGACGGAGTGTAGGCAGCGCTGTCTTGCTGCCTCACCTCGATTTCTACAGCTTCCATCCAACTGGGACTGGCACATCGACCCCAAAGGGCGGTTTTCATCCTTTGCCTGGTTCCTTGTAACCGTGCATTCACAGTCAGTAACCCTGCACGAGGGGACATGCAGGCCGACATGATCAGAAGGGACTTTGGGTGATCATGCAACGGGATACACATCAGCCTTATCCTACAACAGCCAGGAGATACAAATCCTGGGATATTTCTCTGCTATTTTGGATTTCCCCATCCGCCTGGGGGCTGACTCCCGTCAGTGTATGCTATTATCTTATAAACATGCAGATAGAAAGGAAGCATGTGGAGTACAAATCCGAGACACCAGATAGAAATGCTGTTCGCTCATCTGCTACTTTATTTTTATTTATTTATTTTTTGGTACTGGGGATTGAATTCAGGCGCATTCTACCTCTGAGCTACACCCCCCAGTCCTATTTTTATTCTTTATTTTGAAACAGGGTCCCACTAAGTTGTGGAGGACCTCACTAAGTAGCTGAGGCTGGCCTCGAACCCGGATCCTCCTGTCTCAGCCTCCCAAATGCTGGGATTACAAGCGTGCACCACCATGCCTGGCCATCTACTACTTTAGACTCAACCACATCTGTCGGTTACATTAGCAGAGAGGAAAGAACTAGGCTGTCTGACTCTGCCACTTACTAGAGGAGTGATCTAACTCAGTTTTCTCCTCTGGAAAGTGAGAGTAATAATAGTTACTATTTCATAAGTTTACTGTGAAGACCAATTGACTAACATATGCATATTTAAATATATAGATTACATATAAATAGACACACATTTATAGTTAAATGTATGTAAATTGCTTATAACAGCTACTGGGGTATAGTAGGTCCTCTGGATACATGGGCTATCCTTCCAAATTAGTCACTTTTTTGGTATGTGTGTGTGTGGTACTGGGGATTGAACCCAGGGGTGTTCTACCACTGAGCTATGCCCCATCCTATTTTATTTTTTAATTTTCAAACAGGGTCTCATTAAGTTGTTGAGGAGCTCACTAAAATTACCGAGGCTGTCCTTGAACCTGCGATCCTCCTGTCTCAGCCTCCCCAGTACTGGGATCACAGTCGTGCGCCACCACACCTGGCTATGAGGCACCCCTTGAGCCCCGGTCCTGCCGAGTCCCTGGGCTGTGCTCTCCTTCCCTGGGCTCCTAGGACCAGCATATCCGCCCCCTTGAATCCCGCTGGCTCCTGGCGGGTACAGCACTGCTCTCCCGCTCCCCGCCCCCCTCAGCCGTCCCAGTCCCAGCTCTGCCCTTGGCAGGTGTCCCTGCCGGCCACAGGCCGCTTACCACTGCAGCGCCTCCTAGCGGCCGCTGGCCCCAGCAGCGAGCAGTAGATCTCCTCCAGCTTCTCCAGGAGTCCTGCGCGGTTGGGGCTGGCCTCATTGGCCATCTGCTCCACAGCTGCCACCACTGCGTGGAAGTAATGCTCTAGGACGCCGCGGGGACTGGCCTGCGGGGAAGGAGGTCAGACCTGAGTCCCAGCTCAGCACCCATCCACCCCAAGTCCAGAGTTCAATATAACAGCGTATGCATGGAAGAGAATATTGTGCAACCATTAAAAGTACAAATTTTCCAAGGAAAATATTTCCACGTACCATGTAGCATGAGAATATAAAAACATACATGCATACACACATGCACATTTATAGAATGTGCAGAGTTTGATATCTCGATTTGTTAAACAGGAGTGGGAGTAGGGTGGGAAGGCAGTTGAACTAAGATTGAACCAAAGATCAAGGTTCAAATCCTGGCTCAGTGCCTTTATACCTGTGAGACCAGGAGGAGATGTTCCATTTCTCCTTGCCTTAGTTTCCCCATCCGTAAATGTAGATGATAATTGTATCCATTTCACAATATTGTGGGGAGAATTTCAAAATGCAATAGATATAAAGTGTTTAACACAGTGCCTGGAACACAGTCCACAGTCCATAAACTGTGGCTATTATAATTACTGTCAATATTGTTAAGGAAACATACCAAAATGTTCGTTGCTGTTATTTCTGGGTGGAGGGGTTGTGAGTGGCTTTGATTTTCCTCTTTTGCTTTGTAAACGTGTTAATTACTGATTTCCGGGGAGGGGGAGGTATGGAATCGAAGTAGGATGGGCAGGCTGGGCGTCAGTTACCTGCAGCTTCCTGTGCAAGGCGCCCCCGTGGCAGGCCTCCCCCAGGGCGGCCTGCAGGACGTGGGAGACCACGTGGCGCATGCAGGCCTCCGGAGTCTGCTGCGCCTGGGCAGCCTGGAGCTCCAACAGCAGGGCACTGCACACGGAGGCCGACACCAGCTCCGGATCCACGAAGAGGAACACCCTAGGGCAGGGGTGGAAGGAAGGCCGGGACGGATGAAGATGACAACGTGGCATCCTCAGCACTTTGTGGATCGCCCCTCCCCCCCCGCCCGCCGCCATCGCCAAGTTACTTAATCCCTCGACAAAGAAGAGCCTCGATGCAAATGTCTATAGGTGGGTGACAATACGGAGTGGTGGGGACTGTGACAAACAGGAGCACACGCAGCCCTTCGAGAGGGGTGGCTCTGGTCCCCTCAGCTGTTGTCCATGTTGTCCAGGGAAGCGAGCCTCGTCCTGTGTCTACAGAGCTTCCAGCATAAATCCTGCTCCCCTCCTTAGCATCCTGGCCCAGTGACCCTGTCATCCTCCGGGAGGGACCCTAAGTCCTTCCCGCTGGAACTGGAGCTCTGAATGCTAAACAAATTCCATCTTCTCTCATCACCCTTATTGCCCCAGAAAATCAACCTCACTTTTTTCTCCTCCTCCTTCTCACTTAACTGTGTCACGCCCGCTTCTCCGACGCTAATTTCTCTGGGCCCCCTTTCTTCATCTCCCGTCTCTCCCAAGCCTCGAGCTCAAGCTGCGCCTTTCAGTGTCAAGCCAGGGGAGGCCCCGGCCGCGGCGGGAGGCGTGCACCGCGGCTCAAGTGCTGCGCACGCGCAGATTTCACTGCGTGATGGTGGCCTCCGTCCCTTGCGTTACTCTGGGGCGGCCTCCGGCGGTGGGATTGTTTTGCTGCTGCATTGTGGCCAAGGGCAGGATGCAGATGCAAAGCCCCCATGCGGAGTGGGCCCCCAGGCCACGTGCACCCTCTGTATGTGAGCGGGGAGCTGTAAATCGAGTCCAAGAAGAGAGACCTATCCTTTCCCCTACCAATGATCTCCAGCCTATCACTGCTGGACAGACGTCGCGGTTGCGAAGCTCTGCCGGACTCTTCTCAATCCAGCCTCCTCTTTTGTCCTCCTGCTACTGACAGTCACGCGGTGCCCCCACACCTCAAGGGGCTGAAGGCAGCCACCATTCTGGGGCCACTCACCGCTCCTGGTAGGGATACAGTTCACTCATCAAGTTCTGTTCGGCAATGACTGTCCTTTGGTACAGCGTTCCTGCAAACCAGAGCACATTCGTCAGCCGACCTCTTTCCCGCCTTCCTGTGGTGGGTGCTGAGACTTTTGAGCTCCCTGGCATCCTGGAGAAAAGGGGCAGACGTTGGGCGGTGCTGATGTTGCAGCCGGGGAGAGGATACCTGGCCCTTACCGGGGACGGCTGTCTCCGTTTTCAGCCTGATGGCGCAGTCCAGGGCCACGGTGCAGTAGGGTGTGGGCAGGGTCAGTAGCCTGGTGCAGAAGGCGTAGGTTCTCTGGTAGAGCTCCTCTGTGATGCCCGTGGCCTAGGAGAGAGGGAGGAGTTGGGGTGCCCAGAGCCCTAGGGCATGAAGGTCCGGAGTGGGGTGGGAGGCTGGGAGAGGAGGAAGGTCGGGCCTGACCGCTGGACTCGGCTCACAGCTCTCTCCAAGTGCATACCTTCCAGCCCTATGCAAGACCCCTGTCCAGCATTCCAAGAGAGAAGCCCATCAGCTCACACTGACTGCTCATCCACTCCTCTCCCGGCCTTCTGCAGCTCCCTTCTGCACTTCTCCAGCCTCCAAACCCAGGAGCAACTCCTGGAGCCTCGAGTTCCTCCTGCGCATGCCTCGAGGTTCCCCTCTGCCTGGTTGGAGTCAAGCCCCACCCAGACCCCAGCCGCTCCAGCAGTCCCAGGCTGACTTCCCGCTCCTCTTCTTCCTAACTATCCACTCCCACCCCTGAGACCACTCACAGCTCCTGATTACTCTTTTTTTTTTTTTTTTTTTTTTTTGTGTGTGTGGTACTGGGGATTGAACTCAGGGGCATTCTACCTCCGAGCTATACCCCCAGCCCTAGTTTTTATTCTTTATTTTGAAACCGAGTCTCACTAAGTTGCAGAGTGCCTCACTAGGTAGCTGAGGCTGGCTGTGAACCCGGATCCTCTGGTCTCAGCCTCCCGAATGCTGGGATTACAAGCGTGCGCCACCAAGCCCGGCTACAATAATTAATTTAAAAAATTGTCTTCAGCGTGTCCTCTTTCTGTAGAGGTCCATGCTGTGGCACATGTGCACAGACCTGAGGACCTGCTCTTGCTCTTGCCGTTCTCTGCTGCCTCGACCTCCCCATGGCCTCTCCACCTTTGTGTCTGGGCTGGAGGGAAAGGGCGTCTGATGCTTACAAACCAGTGTGTGGAGGCAGGGCAGCCCAAGCGTTTTTCTAGACAGAAGCCAGGTGTCCCCAAAGGGGAAGGACAGTGTCTGGCCCGACAACACCCCGGCCTCCGCTCACCTTAGTGAGCACGTACATCAGCGTGTGCAGCAAGGGGATGATGACGTGCCGGAGGTCCTCGCTTTCGGCCTGGAAAACAGGAGGTCGTGTGACAGGCCACTGCATGCGAGCAGGAGGCCGGGTGGGCTGGGGTGGGCGGCAGCAGCCAGAAGGGGATCCCACCGTGTCCAGAGGAGCGAGAAAGGACAGAAGAGGGAGCAGAGGTGTGGGAGCCCCTCTGTGGGTGCAGGGGACTCGGTGGGGAGGGATGGCATGGATTCAGTGCAGGCATCAGAGCAAAGTGACAAGTGTCCGAAGCTCAGAGACTCCCTGGAGGACAGCGTTTCCCAGTAACATGCAGACTGCAGAGTGGTATGGAAAATAATTTTAGGTGGTACGAGGATAATTTTGAAAAAACTTCAATAGTTATATACATGTAAGTTTCGAGGTACCTTCTGTTTCTGATGAGTGATATGGGTTTTCAATTTATGGCCATGTTATGGGGTAAGTTTCCCTACCTCCCTCTCTTTCTGTTTCTCCTTCAATCAACCTTCCTCCCCTCCCTCCCCCTTTCTCTCTTCTTTCTTTCTTATACTGGGAATTAAACCCAGGGATGCTCTACTACTGAGCTACATTCTCGGCCTTTTTTTTTTTTGACACAGAGTCTTGATAAATCATCCAGACTGGCCTTGAACTTGCGATGCTCCTACCTCAGCATCCTGAGTTACTGAGATTACACACGTGTGCCACTGTGCCTGACTTGAGGTTTCTTTTTGAGGTATGTTAACTCAAATAAAAAAAATGGGAATTGATGTAAAAAAAAATGTTGCTAGCTGGGTGTGGTAGCACATGCCTGTAATCCCAGTACTTGGGAGGCTGAGATAGGAGGATGGCAAGTTCAAAGCCAGCCTCAGCAACTTAGCAAGGTTCTCAGCAACTTAGTTTGTTTTGTTTTTGCGGTACTGAGGATTGAACCTAGGGGCATTCAACTTCCGAGCTACATCCCCAGCCCTCTTTTTTATTCTTTATTTTGAAACAGGGTCTCACTAAGTTGCAGAGGGCCTCACTAAGTAGGTGAGGCTGGCTACAAACCCGGATCCTCCTGTCTCAGCCTCCCAAGTACTGGGATTACAAGTGTGTGCCACCACTCCCAGCCTATCTCAACAACTTAGTGAGACCCTATTAAAAAAAAAATGAGGCTGGGGGTGTAGCTCAGAGTTTGGGAATGCAGAGCAGCTGGGTCTGAGCCCTTAGCCCGATGGTCCCCTCTCTTCCTCTGGTCCCTATCTGCCCACCCCCCCAAGCCTGAGAACCCACCTTCTCCAGCTCTCTGAGCAGAATTCGGACCAGCGCTGGGCTCTTACCAGGATCTCGCTCAACCTTCTTGTGCAGGGACCACCTCCACATACCTGAGCCAAGAGAAAGGGGAGCCCAGCATGAGCAGCGGGGGGGGGGGCATTCTTAGAGGAGAGTCCTCTGAGCAGGACCCCGAGCCCAGGGCCCAGGCAGTGACTTTGACCCGCCATGTCTGGCCTGCAGCCAGCCTCGGGCTCAGGTGCACACAGGTGAGCTCGTTCCCTGTGGGGTCATTCTGGTCTCATCTATAGCCCTTTGTGGACGGTGAGTTCCCAGGGCAGAAGTGAGGGGAGGAGAAGAGAAGTGAGGGTATGTGTGTGTGCGTGTGCGTGTGTGTGTGTGTGTGTGTGTGTGTGTATCACAGAGCACCAGTGCTTACTGGTGTGTGCCTCAGCTGCCTTCTGGTGTGTGCCTCTGCAGGCCTGGAGGGGGGTTTTGTTTGGAAGGTGGGAAGAAAGAGGGGGGCAGACCCTGACACAATGCACTCTGCCATGGCTGCTGGGAAGGTTGCACCAGGCGGCAGAGAAGCCATCCGGGTCCTCCTTGCTCCAAGTATTTCCTGCAGGAAGTGGGTTGGAAGCTCCTAAACCATGAGCTTCAGGCCCGGGGTGGGGTGGGGGCTATCCCCGACACAGGGTCAGAGCTGGAGGGGAGGTGAAGGAGTGAGGAGGGCGTGGCCTTGGTGCTTACCTCGGTTGCCCTGCAGGGCGGGGGCCTGGGTGCTGAGCTCCCGCAGCACAGCCTGCACGCTCCGCAGGAGATCCAACTCTGCATCTGGAGGGGGACACTCTTTGAGGCCAGGCGCTTGGGACCTCAGCCTGCCTGACCTCACTCCTGCCTCCACCCCAGTTCCCCCTGAGGATGTCTTTAGCCCACCTGTGAACTTCTAGAGGTGTCCCAAAGTAATCCACCTAGAGCTGGCAGCCCACTGAAAGAAAGCATTTCCATTGGCAATTCTGTGTTCTCTGTAAAACCAGCGCTTCCCAAAGTGCAGGGTGTGCAGCCTGCCTCCCCCCTCCCTCACACCTTTATTTGAGCTTTTGCTTTCTGCAGTTTCGGTTACCCATGGTCAACTGGGGGCCCCAAAAATTAAATGGGAAATTCCAGAAAGAAACAGTTGACAAGTTTTCATTGCTCGCCACTTTGATGATGAAATCTCATACCATCCTCAGGGACACGGATCACCCCTTTGTCCAGCGTGTCCATTCTGTATATGCTACCCACCCATTAGTCACCAGGAGCTGTCTTGACTCAATCTGACTCAGGCTCCTCTAAGCCCTCTTCTCTTCTAGGTCTTGACCTTCCCGGGCCCCTGTCCTGTCTTTGGTCTGCCCAGCCCAGTTTTAGCAAGAATTCTACTAAGTCACTTTAGAAAGTATCCTCCACCCTTAATATTTTCATTCCTTGCCTTTGATATGTAAGAATTTGACCTGCCTCTAGCAAAAGTCCTGTGAGGTCAGTTTAGCAAGAATCCCTCCTCCATGCTGTCTCCTCTAAGGCCGTTTCTCCCCAATGACCCCTCATTCTGCTCATTGGCTATAAATCCCCAGCTGTCTTTTTCTTATTCTGAGTTGAGCCTGCTCTTTTTTCCCTATTGCAGTAGTCTCTCCTTCCCTCTCTCTCCCTTCCTTCCTCCCTCCTTTTCTTCCCTCCCTTCCTTCCTTCTTTCCTTTGGAATTGACTCCAGGGGCATTCTACACCCCCAGCCCTATTTTTAGTTTGAAACAGGGTCTTGCTAAGTTGCTAAGGGTCTCATTAAGCTCATTGATGCTGACGTCAACCTGTGATCCTCCTTGTCTCGGCCTCCCAAGTACTGAGATTACAGGTATGCAACATCACACCTGGCTTCCAACCCCCCCCCTTTTTTTTTTACGGTACTGGGGATTGAACTCAGGGACATTCTACCTCCCAGCTATACTCCCAGCCCTATTTTTTTATTCTTTATTTTGAAACAGGGTCTCACTAAGTTGCGGAATGCCTCACTAGGTAGCTGAGGCTGGCCGCGAACCCAGATCCTCCAGTCTCAGCCTCCCAAATGCTGGGATTACAAGCGTGCGCCACCATGCCCGGCTTCCAAACCCCTTTTGAAAAAATTTATTTCCTTCCTTCCTTCTTTCCCTCTCCCTCTCTGTCTCCTTCTCTCACTATGAACCACATGGAAAGATCTAAAACCCGTGACAAATGTGACTTCCACCTTTCCTCCTCATTAGAAGAGAAGCCAAGCCTTTGTCTTCTGAGCCTAGGTTCCCCTGCTTTGCAAGAGGAGTTATGTTTTTATGCTTTGGAGAAAAATAGAGAAGTTGCCAGTAGCCCCAGGAGACAATCTCAAATAAACTTTGCTTTCGAAAGTCTGGGCAGCTGGAGTAAACTTGTTGGCTTCAGTCCATATCTGGCTTGCAGATGAGTTTTGTCTAGGTTTGTGTAGCATCTTGTGTGTGTGTGTGTGTGTGTGTGTGTGTGTGTGTGTGTGTGTTACTGGGGATTGAACCCATAAGCATTCTACCTTCAAGCTACACACCCAGCCCGATTTTATTTCTTATTTGGAAACAGGGTCTCGCTATTTCAGGGTTTCTCCTATTTCAGCCTCCCAAGTACTGGGATTACAAGTGAAGCTTGCACCACCATGCCCAGCTGTGTAACATCTTTTAAAACACAAATCAGCTGCCAACATTTAGGAATCAAGAGATTTTTGTATAAAAGTTGGGGGTAGGGCTGGCATCTCTGAAAATCTGAAGATGCGCTGACCCTGGGCATGCGTTCTTTGGACAGGGGACAATGGCAGGGACTGGGGAGCAGCTGCTTCTGTCTCCGTTTCTTCACAGGTCCCACTCTGTGGTTTCATTCGTTCATGTCCTCTATCTGGTCCCTGGAGGCCCTGGAGTTTCCTGCCACCAGCCAGCTAATCGAGCCAATTGAACTAGGCTGTCCAAAGCGGCCGAGACTGAAGGCTGATGCTGTTAGTTAAGGGGTGGGAGGGCGGATTTCTCAAGACCATGAAGGCACATGGGTGTGGGGTTCTGGGTAATGGGCAAGACAGGGCTGGCTGGAACATCACGTACTGGTGGCAGCAAGGCTCAAATGAAGGCAGCTAAGCACTAACCCTGTGCCTTTGAATGCCACAGGGTCAAATGAAGGTCACCTAAGCCACCTCCATCCAGAAATGCAGGATATTCCTATTAGGTATTAATAGCAACATTTTCCTTTTTTTTTTTTTTTTGTGGTGCTGGAGATTGAACCCAGGGGCATTCTACCTCTCAACTACACCGTCGGCCCTATTTTTTTTAAATTTTGAAACAGGATATCACTAAGTTGCTGAGAGCCTTGCTAAATTGCTGAGGCTTGCTTTGAATCTACAATCTCCTGTCTCAGCCTCCCAAGTATGGGAATTACAGGTGTATACCACCACACCCCGTTATTAGCAACATCTATTTATTTACTTATTTTGTGGTACTGGGGATTGAGCCCTTGGGGCATTCTACCTCCAAGCTATACCCCCAGCCCTATTTTTTTTTTTTTTTTTTTTTTTGTGGTACTGGGGATTGAACTGAGAGGCATTCTACCTCCGAGCTACACCCCCAGCCCCATTTTTTATTCTTTATTTTGAAACAAGGTCTCACTAAGTTGCGGAGTGCCTCACTAGGTAGCTGAGACTGGTCGTAAACCCGGATCCCCTGGTCTCAGCCTCCCAAATGCTGGGATTACTATCGTTTGCCACCACGCCCGCCCCAGCTCTATTTTTACTCTTTATTTTGAAGTAGGGTCTTACTAAGTTGTGGAGGACCTCACTAAGTTACTGAGGCTGGCTTTGAATTGTCGATCCTCCTGTCTCAGCTTCCCAAGTACTAGGATTACAAGCGTGCACCACCATGCCTGACTAGCAACATTTAAATAGCTCTTGAAAGAAAGTATTCCATAAGTACAGCAGGACAACACTATATGTTCATCAAACCAATTTAATTCTCATTGTAGGTAGACGGGAAGACTACATTTCTCACACCCCCCTGCAATTAGAGAGAGGAGACATGTGACTAGTTCCAACCAATGGAATGTAGTGGAAGTGATATGTGTCCCTTTCAGGACTAGTCATAGAATTCTCTGCAGTATCCTTCATAATGTTCCCATTCCACAGTGACCTGGGAGGACATGCATTGAAGATGATGATGCCCAAGAAGGAAGAAGCCTCAGATCCCAAATGACTGCGTGGAGCCCAGAGTGGATTATAATGTGAGTGCAAAATGAGGATCTGAGCGGGGTGTGGTGGTGCACTCCTGTAATCCCAATACCTGGGAAGCCAAGACAGGAGGCTTATAGGTTGGAGGACAGCCTCCGCAACTCAGTAAGACTCTCAGCAACCTAGAGAGACCCTGTTTCAAAACAAAAAATTTAAAAGGACTGAGGGTGTAGCCTAGAGGTTCAATCCCCAGTAACACACACACACACACACACACACACACACACACACACACACACAAACACACACACACACACAAACTGGGTTTGTAGCTCAGAAGTAGAATTATCCTGGGTTCAATCTCCAGTACTTCCAAAAATAAAAATGAAAATGGGAAATAAGTAATGAGGGTTTGTTATACTACTCCTCTGATATCTGGGGACATTTGTTATAGCAGCTAGCATTCTCTGACAGACTCATGGATATACAAAGTCTTTCCCATTGTATGTCGCATTTGATTTCAACAAGAGCCCCATGAGTTTGGCAGGACAAACACTGTTCTCCCTGTCTTATAGACGATTCGAGGTCTAGAGCCCTTATCCTTGTCCCATACTGCTTCTCCAACCTCCAGAGCTCACACCCAGAGGAAATCCAGCGCCTCCCTTCCCCTTTTTACGGATTGGAAAAATAAGGCTCAGAGGGGAACATGTGACTTACTCGAGGCCACACAGCTGTTGAAAGCAGACCTTGCTCAGTCAAATGCCCTTTTCCTGCTTACTAGGAAAAGAGAGAAGAGGGTATACTCAGGTGAGACAGTGTGTCTATCCACATGCACCTGAGGTTTGCAAGACAGAAATAGCCAGCCCTGATAAAAACCAGCCCTGAAAAAAAGGTTCCCAGCTCTCTCATAGGCACTTTTACAGCTAGAGAGACAATGGGGGGCGGGGTGGAGTGGGAGGAGAAAGGCCAACAAGATACCAACCATGGCAGGACCCCAGAACCGTGAACAAATAAATCTTCCTTTGTCTAGGTTGTGTTCATCAGGTATTTTGGGTCACAGGGGTCAGAATGCTGACTGAAACACCTGTCCTCACCATGCCTCAGTTTCCCCTTCTGTAAAGCGAGAGTAATCATAATCCTTACTTTATGAGGTTGTTATAGAGACCAAATGACAAACTTTGTCAAGTTTTTGTCATGCCTTCGTGCACTCTTTTCATCATTCCCTTTGTCCAGCTCAATGATCTGTGAGCAGCTGAGGCCTTGTACAAGTGGGTAATGTCCCCATACTTGGGCAGCTCAAATGGGGCCTCGCAACCTGGCTGGGTGCTGGTGGCCCTGCCGGCCCTGGGGACATGCTCTCCTGCAGGAGGGGCCACAGAGCATCAGGGCTTGCTGCCCCCCCCCCCCCACACTGACCTGAGCTCTCCATGTGAGCCGGTGGAGACTACTCGAGGAGGATGTGGTTGACGCAGGCAGCAGAATGAAAAGGAAAATGGTTGTTTTCTGCACAGAGGTGGTTCTGCAAAATAAGATGTAGTCAGCATTAGTGGCGGGAGCTGCAGAAGGTGATTTGGGACATGGAGACGCTCCTGAGCAAGCCTGGGCTGGTAGCACGCTGAAAGGAAGTCTAGATTTATTTTAAAAATATTTAAATAATACCTAAATACTTAAGTGGTGGGAAGTCTAGATTTATCTAAGAAATAAGTACAGCTGGCCCTCAGTAGCTTCTGGTTCCGCATCTGTGGATTTAAGCAACCACAGGCTGAAAACATTAAAATAAAGCTTCCATTTGTACTGAGCACATACAGAATTTTTTTTATTTTTATTTTTTAAATTAATTAATTTATTAAATTTTTTAAATTATTAATTTATTTTTTAAATTAATTTTTTTTGTAGTGCCGGGAATTGAACTCAGAGGCATTCTACCCCCGAGCTATACCCCAGCCCTATTTTTTATTCTTTATTTTATTTTATTTTATTTTATTTATTTTTTTTGCGGTACTGGGGATTGAACTCAGAGGCATTCTACCTCCGAGCTATACCCCCAGCCCTATTTTTTTTATTCTTTATTTTGAAACCGAGTCTCACTAAGTTTCGGAGTGCCTCACTAGGTAGCTGAGGCTGGCCTCGAACCTGGATCCTCCAGTCTCAGCCTCCTGAATGCTGGGATTACAAGCGTGCGCCACCACGCCCGGCTTATTCTTTATTTTTGAAACCGAGTCTCACTAAGTTGTGGAGTGCCTCACTAGGTAGCTGAGGCTGGCCGAGAACCCAGATCCTCCAGTCTCAGCCTCCCAAATGCTGGGATTACAAGCATGCTCCACCACGCCCGGCTCCAGAATTTTTTTTTAAACTTGTCATGATTCCCTAAACAATACAGTATAACGAGTCACATAGCATTTATATAGTACTAGGTGTTATAAGGAACCCAGAGATGATTTAAAGTATACAGGAGGATATGTGTAGGGTAAATGCAAATACTGCTTTTTTTTTTTTTTTCCTTTGAGGATTGAACCTAGAGGCATTCTACCTTTGAGCTATACCCTCAGCCCGATTTTATTTCTTACTTGGAAACAGGGTTTGGCTAGGTTGATAAGAGTCTCACTACTTGCTGAGGCTGTCCTTGAACCTGTGATCCTCCTGTCTCAGCTTCCCGAGTTGCTGGAATTACAGGTGTGCACCACCACGCCCGGCTCCTGCATAATTTTATGTAAGGGACTTGAGCACTGGTGGTTTGGGTATCTGTGGGGAGTCCTATAACCAATCCCCTGAGGATATCGAGGGACAGCTATACTTAAGTAATACTCAAGTTCTCAAATGGTGCTTATATCATGTGCCCGGCACTCTTCTAAGCACTTAAAAAATATCAACTCTTTAATATGAATATTAAAATTATGAGGTGAGTAGGGAAACTGGAGCACTGAGAGTTTAAATAAGTATTCAAGGTCAAGCCGGGCGTGGTGGTGCACACCTGCAATCCCAGTACTTGGGAGGCTGAGACAGGAGGATCACAGGTTCGAGGCCAGCCTCAGCAACTTAGTGAGGTCCTCTGCAACTTAGTGAGACTCTGTTTCAAAATAAAGACTAAAAAAGAGTTAGAGGTGTAACTCAGAGGTTGAATCTCCTCCTTGGGTTCAAAATAATAATAATAATAATAATAATAATAATAATAATAATAATAATAATAATAAAAGAAAATAGGGCTGGGGTATAGCTTGGAGGTAGAATGCCCCTGGGTTAATTCCCTTGTACTAAAAACAAAAAAAGTCACTAGCATGTGTTTGTGATATAAGAACAGGCATCAAAATTGTAATGAACTATGAAAATCTGATCACTGTGAAGGAGCTTGGTGCGTTCCCTGGCCCAGAAGGAGCTGAAGACGGCCAGAGGTAGCTCAGAGCCCACGCCCAGGCAGATTCAGTCCCAACCTTGGGGTGGGAGGAGGTCCAGACTTTCCGAGTGGGTGGGGCTCAGGAAGCTGGTGGCCCGTGTGGATGTAGGGAAGGGCTGTGCCCTTACTCCCTCCTACCACCCTGCCAGGCCCATCTCTCGCTTGGATGGTGGAAGCACCCCAGCAGGTCTCCCAGCCTCCATCTGCCCCCCTACAACCCATTCTCTGATTTGAGCCCCCGATTTTATTCACAGGTTGATCTTCTAGTAGACCCTACATTCCTCACCCCCTGCAAGCTTTCCTGATATGACCCCAGGGCAGCCCTCCAGCTTCATGCCATCCTGCTCACCCTCTCGCTTCATCCGGCCTCAGCCACTGGGTTGCTCCAACTTGCCCTGCTCAGGCCTACCTCAGGGCCTTTGCACACCTCTACCTGGTGCACCCTCCCCCAGCTTGCCCCACAGCTGGCTCCTTCTCAACATTCAGTTCTCCTTGGAAATGTCCACTCCTCAAAGGGGCCTTTCCTGACCTCCCCTGACCATCGTGCTTTCGCACATGCCTCAATTTTATTCACAGGTTGATCAGTATTGGGGATTTTCCTGGGTCCTGATTAGTTTTCTTGGCTACCAATTAGAGTGTGAGCTCCAGCAGCACACTGGGGAGTCCTGTTTGGTGCAGCGTGTCCAGCATCTATGGCAGCACTGGCTCCCGGTAAACAATGAACAGATGTTTTAGATATTTGATGAGTGAATGAAAGTGAAGAAACTTCACTTTTAAAAGTCACATGGCAGCCGGGCGTGGTGGCGCACACTTGCCATCCCAGTACTTGAGAGGCTGAGACTGGAGGATTCAGGTTCATGGACAGCCTCAGCTATTTAGTGAGGACCTCCGCAACTTAGTGAGACCTTGTTTCAAAATAAAACATAACCAGCACCCCCCCACACACACACACAAAATAAATAAATAAAGCATAAAAAAATAGGAGTGTGTGTGGGGGGGGTGTAGCTTGGAGGTAGAATGTCCCTGGGTTCAGTACTGCAAAAAAAAAAAAAAAAGTTGCATGGCCAGTGACTAATGAAGCCAGGGCCAGAGCTCAGATCTGAGCCTGAGGCCTCGGTCACCTCCCTTGCCTTCGGTGCACCTTCTTCTCTCTGCGCCACGCCTCACAGAGCCCCTCGGCCCTAGTTAAATAAGATGAACACACAGGTGAGCTCCCATCCAACTGGGATCAGCTAATAAAGATCGTGGAGTAGTCTCAGAAGAAAAGGAATCATAGGGAAAGACTAAAAGAAACGATGGTGGGAAGGCGAGGGCACTTCCGGGATGTTTTTCCATCGAAAACAAAATTCTAAGAAGCTTTAACTATCACCGTTCATTCATGTATCTGTCTGTTCGCTCACTCATCCACTCATCAAACATTTTCCCCCAGCATTCATAGGTGTCTGCGCAGGTGCTAGAATGCTTTGCGATGGCCCCTCGCTCCTCCCACTGCGGTCTTCCTGTCCTTTGGGGCTACTGGCCACAGCAGTGAGGGGCACAGCCTCGGGGACCAGCTCAGACAGGGACAGGAAATGGAAACATTGTCAGCTCACGTGTCTTCACTTCGAGAACGAGAGGACTGTGTTAGGGACTAGAGTTTGCCCTCTTAAACACCAAGTGCCATCTGTGATGGCTACAGCCTGTGTAAGTCATTCAACAAACACCTGTGGTACGTCTTTGCACTCCACGGGTGCACCCGACACAGCACATCATGCTCGTTCCTCACCTGGTTGCTCTGGACTCTATTTCTGTGTTGCTGTAACCTGACATTGTTTCTATCACATTGAAGTCCCTTGATATAGATCACTGAAAGTATGAAAGCCAGGTCCTTGGAAGACAAGACAGGGTCACCGTCCCCAGGCCATTTTCAAGCTACTGGACAGAAACAAGCCTGTTGGGTGCAGTTAGTAAAACAAAGAGCACAGGAAGCGGAGTCTAGGCTGATCTCAAAATGCCAGCAAAGAAGGCAGCAGTCCTAGAGGAGTCGGGGGTCAGATGTACGATGTGAGAAGGAGTCAGACTTTGCACACTCACAAGGCGGCCACTTCTGTCACCTGTGCCGGCTCATCTGTCTCAGGTCCCATCTTGGACAACTCAGGTTGCAGTGCCGGCTGAGGCTTCTGAGCCTCAGAATGATGTGCAAGGTGCTGACCAATCAGCGGGCACGGAAGAGAGAGGGGGGAAGGGGAGAGGGAGAGACAGAAAGAGAGGGCTCATCTCACATCCACTGCCCCCCCTCGGCTCACCCGTCACCACAAGAAAACAGCACGGTGGGGAAACAAGCCACCAGCCTCTGCCGGGGCCGCCAGGAAGATGCCAGTGACTGGACGGGAGTGAACCCCAACCAACTGGGACTGTGGTGTGCACGGGGCCGCTCGCCCTACGCTTCCTGCAGCTTCTATTCGCACTTTCACTCATTCAATAGCTCTTGGCCGTCGACACTATCTATGCCAGACATTGTCCTGCAGATAAAAAGTAGGTCTAGGCCTTCAGTTAAAGCCTAAATAAGCAGATGGGTCCATCCATTCATTTGGTAACGGGGATTGAACCTAGGGGCATTCTACCTCCAAGCTACACCCCCAGCTCTTTTTATTTTATTTATTTATTTTTTTTAAGGTACTGGGGATTGAACCCAGGGGCATTCTACCTCCAGGCTATGTCCCCAGTCCTATTTTTTATTTTGAAACAGGATCTCACTAAGTTGTGGAGGGCCTCACTAAGTAGCTGACCATGAACCCGAATCCTCCTGTCTCAGCCTCCCAAGTACTGGGATTACAAGAGTGTGCCACCACGCCCGGCTTCAGCTCTTTTTATTTTTATTTTTTTGTTTTGAAACAGGGTCTCGCTAGGCTGCTGAGAGCCTCGATACAATGCTGAGGCCACCCTCGAACCTCCGATCCTCCTGTGTTGGCCTCCTGATTACTGGGATTACAAGCATGTGCCCCCACGGTTGGCCCATTCAATGAATGTTTATTGAGTGCCGTCCACATGTCAGACACTGCTCCAGGCCCTGAGGAGATGCTAATAAATTAAACTAGATAAAAATGCCTATTTTCATAAAGGTTACACTTCTAGCGTGTGTGTAAGTGTGGGGTGGAGGAGACAGGTGAGTAAATGATTAAATTGTATTTGAGATGATAATAAGTACTATGAAAATAAAGTTGGGACAGTTTATGAGTGGTTACAGAGTTGGGAAGGGGTGTTTCAGGTTTATTTTATTTCTTTTCATTTTGTGGTACTGGGGAATGAACCCAGGGGCATTCTACCTCTGAACTAGACCCCCAGCCTGATTTTGTTTTTTAATTTTTGAAACTGGTTCTTACCAAGTTGCTGAGGTCTTGCTAAGTTGCTGACGCTGGCCTTGAACCTTTGATCCTCCTGTCTCAACCTCCCAAGTACTGGGATTACAGGTGTGCACCACTCTGCTTGGGTTTATTTTATATTTTTAAAATTTTCTTTGAATTTTTTTGCAAAGTGACTATTTACTTACTTACTTTTGGTACTGAGGATTGAACTCAGGGACATTCTACCTCCGAGCTATACCTCCAGCCCTATTTTTTATTTTTAATTTGAAACAGGATCTCGCTAGGTTGATGAGAGTCTCACTACTTGCTGAGGCTGTCCTTGAAACTGTGATCCTACTGTCTCAGCCTCTCAAGCACTGGGATTACAGGTATGTGCCACCAAGCCTGGTTTATAAATTGATAATTTATAACTGTATGTATTTTTGGTGTACAAAATAATATATATATATATATATATATATATATATATATATATATATATATAAATGTGGAATGATTAAATCAAGTGAAATAACTTTCCTATCACCTCACATACTTTTTTGTGTGTGGTGAGAACATCGAAATTCATTCTCTTAGCAATTCCAAAATACACATGCTCCTTAATTTACAATGAGGCTAATAATAAATAATAATAAACCCATCATATATCAAAAACATCATAGGTCAAATACTTATTTAATCATCTAAACTACCGACAATCATAGCTTAGCCTGGCCTATCTTAAACATACTCAGAACACTTACTGTAGCCTACAGTTGGGCAAAACCACCAAATACAAAGCCCATTTCATAATAAGTGCTCACCTAACTTATTGAATACTGTACTGAAAGCGAATGGCTATAGAGGATTTGGAATGCTTTGGAACCATTGTAAAGTCAAAAATCGTTAGGTTGAACCATCGTAAATTAGGGGCCACATGTACACAATACGCTATTATTAACTGTGGTATTATTATAACCATTACGGTACCAAATATCTCAAGTAGCTTACTCCTAACTGAAACTGTGTGCCCCTTGGCTAACATCTCCTTGTTTCCCCTGCCCCCCAAGTGTATGTGTGTGTGTGTAGCTTTTATTTTATTTTTTTGCTGTACTGGGGATAGAACTCAGGGGCATTCTACCTCTGAGCTATACCCCTAGCCCTATTTTTTATTCTTTATTTTGAAACCGGGTCTCACTAAGTTGCGGAGGGCCTCACTAGGTAGCTGAGGCTGGCCGTGAACCCGGATCCTCCGGTTTCAGCCTCCCGAATGCTGTGTGTGTAGCTTTTAAAAGGACAGCTGGGGAGGTCTCCCGAGGAGGTGGCATTTGAGTAGAAACCGGAGAGACAAGGGGGAGCGATGCTGCATCTGCAGGAGAATGCCCCAAGCAAGGTCCCGAGGCGGGAGTGTGACCAGGTGCAATGGTGAGGGTGATGGGGGGTGTTGGGAGGGAATTCCTCACGCTTTGTGAGCTTACGCAACACCCTCTTTTCAGGAATACTTATTATGGTTTGGCTACTGACTGTGCCCCAGAAAAGCTCAGGTGCCAGCAATGCAGGCGTGGAGCAGGGCCCCAACCTCAGCAGCGATAAGTCCAATGGACTTACTTACTGCAGGTGGAGGAGGGTCACGGGGGTGTGGCCTTGAGGACTACACCTGTCCCTGGCTGTGTCCTGTCTCTGCTTTCTGGTTGCCACGAGCTAGGTAGCTTTCCTCCATCACGTCCTGCCACCAAGGTGTTTCTGCTTGGAGCTGGCCAACCCTGGGCAGAGCCTCCTGACCGTGAGCCGAGTAAACCTTTCCTCCTCTCAGCTGTTCTCCTCAGGTGTTCTGGTCACAGCGACAACAAAGGCAGACTAACTCACTTGTGCAGCAAGCCTTGACTAACACACTTGTGCAGCAAGCCTCGGAAGGCAGGGCGTCTCCAGGACACAGAGCAGACGGATTTGCTGTCTAACACAACAGAGAGAATGTCTCCTTCCAGGGCAAAGCTTGGGCAGGTTTGCTTGCAGCCCTCAGTGGGAGTCTGGGGTTTCCTCAGCTCGGGGCCCCTCCGCTGTGACTCACAACAGCACTTGGATTGGCCTCTGTGCTGCCCTTCCAGCTCTCGGGTGCTGGGGGAGCTGAAGAACAGGACCCTCGTGTTGCACGTTGCGCTGTGAGTAATAAAGTCCTGTGTCTCTGACTCTGGAGTCTCGTGTCTTCTGCCAGCATCCTGAGCTGTGGCGGGCTAACTTGTTAGTTATAAGTAGGGTAAGGGGATCCTGCACAGTTTGTTTTGTGCATGTGTATGTGCATGTGGGGGGAGGGGGTGTTGGGGATTGACCCCAGGGGCATTCTACCTCCAAGCTACACCCCCCCCAGCCTTATTTCGTTTTTTATTTTGAAACAGGGTCTCACTAAGCTGTTGAGGCTGGTCTCAAACTTGCGATCCTCCTGTCTCAGTCTCCCAAGTACTAGGATTAAAGGCATATGCCACCATGTCCAGCTCCTTCACAGTTTTTTTCCTTCTTCTTTTTCTTCTTGTAGTACTGGGGATTGAACCCAGAGGCATTCTACCTCTGAGCTACACCCCAGACCTATTTTATTTGTTATTTTGAAACAGAGTCTCACTAAGTTGAGGAGGGCCTCACTAAGTTGCTGGTCTCGAACTTGTGATTTTCCTGTTTCAGCCTCCCAAGTACTGGGATTACAGGCGTGTACCACTGCACCTGGCTCACAGTTCTTAATAGAAGGATCAGAGACAAGGATGAGTAAACACATGAGCAAAGGAATTAATTAATCAATCAATTAATTAGGCTTCCTTAAACCCAGAACATTAGCAATGAGCAGTCCTCAGGGAGGGAACTCACAGCTGTCAATGCCTTGGGGGTGAAATGGGCCCACAGATCCTGCCCCGCACGGTAGAAGGACGTGAATGAGTGGGAAGGAGCACGGTGTCTGTGTTAATAGAGGCTGTGGTCTGACGGGAGGACAGTTTCCCGGCTGGAGGAGGAGAATCTCCAGGAAGTCGGGCTCAGGAGCAGCGTTTAGCTCTGCAGAGTCCAGATCTGACAGCCCCACCCTCCCCGGCGCCCCAACCCCCTCGCCCAGCTCCTGGGCTGTTCAGACAGAAGCGCCCCCACTCAGGCCACACCCGCAGGACCCAAACCTGAGGATAAAGACGGGAGTGTGCCAGGACCACTCCTCTGCCGCCCTGGTCCCACTACGCCCTGGCACAGACAGGCGGGACACGCAGGCCTGTGTCACCGCCGGATCTCCCTCTCCTCCTTCCCACCAGAGCCGCCTCGTGCTTCGGGCTCCCGGGCCTGGTCAGACAACAGAGCTAGTTTTAGGGTTTAGAGCGTGGGGCGAGTGGACTCTGGCGAGGGGGAGCAAGGGGGAGCGAGGGAGAGGCAGAGCCCTGAGTGTCAAGGAGGCCCCCACCAGCCCTCACAAGGGTTTAAGGATTGCCGAGGGGCCCGGAGGCCAGGGCCCTGCTTCCCCGCTGGCCCCCGAGGAGGGCGGCAGGCCTGTTTCCTGGCTGGGGAAGGAAACATCTGGATTTGAAGGAGCCCGGGGGAACCGGAAGCCCTGCTTTCAGGGGCAAGGGGCTGGGGTGGGCTGCGGGGGGCTAGATGCAGAGGCCTGGGGCTTGGTGTTCAGGCCCCACCAGCTGAGCCAGAGCGCTGTCTTGGGGACTGCAAGGGGCGTGCCGCAGGCCCTGGAGAGAGACTGCAGGGCGTGGCATTCCATGCCAGACTGCCGGCTTCCAGTCTGCTCTGTTGCTAGGACCACTTGGGTTGGTTGCTTAAAACTTCTATGCCTTAGCTTCCCTACTTTTTCTTTTCTTTTCTTTCTTTCTTTTGGTATTGGGAATCAAACCCAAGGGCATTCTACCTCTGACCTACACCACCAGCCTTTTTTTTTTTTTTTAATTTTTAAAAAGGGTCTCTCTAAGTTGCTGATGGTCTTGCTAATTTGCTAAGGCTGGTCTTGAACCTGTGATCCTCCTGCTTCAGCCTCCCAAGTTCTAGGATTCCAGGTGTGCACTACCATGCCTGGCTAGGTTCCCTATCTTTAAAGGAGACCTGATAACAGCACCTGCCTCACAGGATTGTCATGAGGACCAATGGGGTGATGTATGAAAATCTCCTAGGGTTAAACGAGTGGAGCAGGCCCACACCTGGGCGTCCTCCACTAACTCCACCCTTCAGCAGCCAGCGGAGCCTCCAGCTGTCCGCTCCCGATCCCGATCCTGTGCACCCACTTTCCTGCCTCTGTGGGTCTGCACACTCTGTTCCAGTCAGCCTCATCTCTGCACACTGGACCTTCACTCTCCATGAAGTCTCAGCTCAGGTGTGCTGTCCCCTGAGCCCCCCGATCCTGTACCGGAGGTTCTCTCTTCTGTCGCTCTGCACACAGTCTCGTCTCCCTAGAAACCCCGAGCATCTTACTTTCTATGTCAGACCCTCGGGGCCCTGTTTCAAGTCCCAGGGGAGCAGTCAGCTCCAGGTGGAGGTCAGACTCTGGCACAGACTACACACGGGGAAGATGCTTGATCCATGTGTGTGGAATCAGCCTGGCCAGCACGACCCCCTGGGAGAGGGGTGGACAAATGTCCCAGAGAACACACAGAGCACCCAGGTAACTCACTAGGAGTCCTGCTGTTCGCTTACGCACTCTGCACTCCTTGGCAAACTGCTCTATCGCTCAAAGCCTCAGTCCCCCGACCTATTAAATGGGCAGGAACACACTTACCCAGCCCAACTCCGATGCCTGGTGAGAATCGGATGGGATAATGAAGGCCTTCTGTGGCACAGGGCGTTTTAACGAGCCACATACAGGACTTGATGACAAGAAAAGAGGGGTCCCCTTACAGGATCCTGCGTCCTGTTGTCATCATGGGTTGGAAAATCATAAGCAGGCAGAGTGATCCCAGTAGCTGTCCCCCCTGGACAACCTTTTCAGAAAGACTGGTCCCAGCAGCCTGATACATGGGATCTTAAGAGACAGAAGTGTGCCAGGTGTGGTGGCACATACTTATAATCTCAATACTTGGGAGGCTGAGACAGGAGGACTGCAGGTTCGAGGCCAGCCTCAGCAATTTAGCAAGACCCTGTTTCAAACTAAAAAAAAAAAAAAATAGGGCTGGGGTGTAGCTTGGTGGTAGAATGTAGAATGCTTCTGGGTTCAATCTTCAATGAGAGAGAGAGAGAGAGAGAGAGAGAGAGAGAGAGAGAGAGAGAGAAAGAACGAGGAGAATATGAGTATCTCTGCCCCTCTGGAGCCCCCCCCCCAACATCCCTGCCCCCCAGCCCCTCCACCTGCTCCTCTCACTGAACTCCCTCCCCCGGGCAGCACCCACCTTGGCTGGGCTGCAGCTGCCTAGCTCCCCAAGGTCCTGCCCAGCGACACAGACAGCTCCAGCAACCCGGCGACCTCCGTTCTCCGAGGAGTCTTGAGAGGAGGCTTTCGTCCAGGCTAGATCTGCAGAGCAAAGCCCGGGTAGCACAGGCCGGCTCCTCCCTCCCCTTCCTTCCCCTTCCCTGTGGCCAGATGCGTCCTGCCTGAGGCTGTTTTCTGAGAAGCCGCTGTGGCCACCCACAGCCACCGGAGGTTCTTTATTTTGATCTGGCAACTGACTCCCAGGGGGCAGGACGGGCACCTCCATGGAGCCCCCTCTGGTGCTGGCAGATAGTGACGAGGGAGCCCTGACCTTTCTCCTGAGCCCCAGATTTGATAGCCGGCCCCACCATGGTCAGCAGCAGCCAGATGAACTTCCCAAACCCCCGACATGACATGTACAAACCAAACTCTTCATCCCCCCACCCCAAACCTGCTGTCTGTTTCTAACCTCAGAACAGAAACCTGGGGTCACCCTAACATCTTCCCCTCCCTCACCCGCCCTGAGTCCTCCCAGTATCTCCCGACTCACCTGCTCTTCCCGTCCCCGAGGCTGTCACTGCACCACCAGGCCTCCTGCGCCAGCCTGAGGTCCCCCTCTAATCCGGCCTCCATCCCACAATCAGAGGTCCCTTTTGGACGATGACATGCAAATCTGATGAGGTTACACTCCTGCTACAACTTTCAAAGGCTCCCTATTAGTTTGAAGCCTTAGTTTTCCAGATAAGGGCCTAGCTGCTTTGTGTGGCTTGCAAGGCCCTTCTTGGCGTGGACTCTCTTTAATCTCCAAGCTCACGCCAGCCCTTTCAAGAAGTACTGCAGTGTCTTAACAATCCAGCCAAAGAGATTCTCTTCCCAACCCTTCTCCTGGCCCACCTTTGTCATCCTGCAAATAGAAAAGTTAGGTCACAGGACAAACTTGTTTCAACAGATTAGAGAGTAGCACCATCGGCTGTAATCCCAGGATTTAGGAGGCTTAGAGGGAGGATGGCAGGTTGGAGGCCAGCCTGGGTGGCTTTGTGAAACTCTATTTCAAATACGAAATAAACAGGGCTAGGGGTATAGGTGGAATGCCCTTGGGTTCAATCCCCAGCACCATATGCACAAATAAAAAGAGAACTCGGCCCCTGCAGGCTGAAACCGTGTGTCCGCGCAGGCAGTGGCCTCTGCTTATCAGCCTCGCCCTAACTGAATCGGAAATCACAAGGAGCGTTGGCCTCTCGTGGCTGTGTCTGCAACCACTTTGGGTGTGGCAGCCACAGAGGGAACAGCTGGGTGACCCTAAAGCTGTTCCTTGCAAAGAACACCTGAGGTACCTGCATTCTTTTTTTTTTTTTTTTTTTGCGGTACTGGGGATTGAACTCAGGGGCATTCTACCTCCGAGCTATACCCCCAGCCCTATTTTTTATTCTTTATTTTGAAACCGAGTCTCACTAAGTTGTAGAGTGCCTCACTAGGTAGCTGAGGCTGGCCGCGAACCCGGATCCTCTGGTCTCAGCCTCCCGAATGCTGGGATAACAAGCGTGCGCCACCACACCCGCCCGGCGGTACCTGCATTCTTGAGGCCACACACCCGACTGCCGGCCAGGAACAAAGGACCCAGGGAGGAGGAGGCAGAGGTCAGCAAGAGCAGTCCCCGTACCTGTCCCTGGCACAGCACCCCTCCCTCAGCACGGCAGCCTTAGCGTTTGTTTCATCCGGGTTTTCCAGGCCATGCTGTGACCAGCTTCCTGGTCATCCTCTCCTCTGCCAACGAGGCCAAGCGCAGAACTCAATAGTGACCCCGAGAGAGTTGGGGTTCCCCGTGTGTACTGTGTTGCATCCCACCGGTCTGCTCAGGGAAGCAAAGCCACCCTCCTGTCATCAGTGCCCAAGACACAGAGGCCGAGGGCTCATCGGGCTGCTCGCCACTCCCGTGCCCTGGGCACTCTGCTGGCCCCACAGGGCGCAGCTGCTGCAGCCTCCTCTCTGGGCCTCCTCCCATGGCTGGGGCATTCAGAAATCTGTCCATAGCCGGGTGTGGTGGCCCACGCTTGTAATCTCAGCATTCAGGACGCTGAGATCGGAGGATCCGGGTTTGCAGCCAGCCTCAGCTACCTAGTGAGGCACTCCGCAACTTAGTGAGACCCTGTTTCAAAATAAAGAATAAAAAATAGGGCTGGGGGTATAGCTTGGAGGTAGAATGCCCCTGAGTTCAGTTCCCAGTACCGCAAAAAAAAAAAAAAAAATCTGTCCATATACCTTACCTCGGGGCCATGAAGTTACTTGTCTTTACTGCAGTTCAGTGAGTGCTTCTGTTCTATCATCATTCCTTCTTCCAGGAAAACCCCTGCAGTCTCTTCTAGGCAGAAAAGGCCTCTGAGCCATTTTTGATCCATGCCAAAGCAGCTGAGAGCCTTGAACACACATTAAATCCTCTTGCAACTGAGAACAAGGCTGCAGTGGAAGGACAGGTACCGGCACAGGTGAGCGCTGGAGGACCAGCGTGGAGTCAGGCAAGAATTATTTGCTCTGGACGAGGGAAACCCAAGGTCACCTTCTTCAAAAGCCATCTCTGGGAACATTCAGCCTCAGAGGCCGAATTCATCATCTCTAGGTTCGTTCGTTCCTTCCTTCCTTCCTTCCTTCCTTCCTCCCTCCCTTCCTTTCTTCCTTCTTTCCTTCCTTCCTCCCTCCCTCCCTTCTTTGGGATTGAACCCAAGGGGCATTCTACTTCCAAGCTACACCCCCAGAATTATGTCTCACTAGGTTCCTGAGAGTCTCACTAAGTTGCTGAGGCTGGTCATGAACCTGCGATCTTCCTATCTCTGCCTCCCAAGTACTGGGAGTATAGGTGTGCACCACCATGCCCAGCTCACCTCTGAGTTTTCTTTTCTTTTTTTTTTTTTTTTTTTTTTTTTTCCGGTACTGGGGATTGAACTCAGGAGTATTCTACCTCCAAGCTATACCCCAAGCCCTATTTTTTATTCTTTATTTTGCAACAGGGTCTCACTAAGTTGCGGAGTGCCTCACTAGGTAGCTGAGGCTGGCCGAGAACCCGGATCCTCCGGTCTCAGCCTCCCAAATGCTGGGATTATAAGCGTGTGCCACCATGCTTGGCGACCTCTGAGTTTTCTAAGGAATCCACTCACATAAAATACCAAGAAGCGATATAAATTTTACTGAAGATTGTATAGGGAGGATGAAGGCCTTACCTTGCATATCTCTTAGCAAACTATTAAAAACCCTTCTGTGGATATTTCTCCATGCTGCAGCCTGGGATTTGGGGGTTTTCTTTCTCTTTTCTCCCCAAGTGACCTCGACTCAGAGCTTCTGGTTCCTCGCTCCTAGGTTCTTATTTCACAGACACATCCATTCTATCCTTACCTTCTGATTACCATACCCAAACTCATCACAACACCCCAAATCCAGATGGCCTTCTGGTTGGTAGAACCCATTCACAAATAAACCAGAAAACAGCCATTACCTAAACAAGCTTTACTTCTTTTAAACAATGGGTACAATTACGGAGATGGGTACACTATCGAGTTTAAAGGCCTGCATTCATGGTGGAGGGGGGCAGTCCTCCTGCCCTACAGCAAGATTTGCCGGCTAAGCCAATAAGGATCCCCAGTCTCTCAGCCAGGTGCGATGGTGCAGCCTCTAATCCCAGTACTTAGGAGGCTGAGACGGAGGATTGCAGGTTTGAGACCAGCCTCAGCAATTTAGTGAGACCCTCAGCAACTTAGAGAGAACCTGTTTCAAAATAAAAAAATATAAAGGGCTGGGGGAGTAGCTTGGAGGTAGAACATCCCTGGGTTCAATCCCAGTACCCCCCCCCCAAAAAAAAATCCCCAATTTCTCAGCCTCACTTTAGGAAGGCCAAGATAGGCTCACAGCTGGGACCCACCCGATGGGCACCTCTGCTTTACCCTTACGCCCTCCACCCAGGGAAGCAGGGGCAGGCAGGCCAATGTCATACTTTAAGCCAGTGGCTCCCGAAGTGTGGTCCCTGGAGCAGCAGCACCCGGGGAATCTGTAGCAACTAGTGATGTCTACTGTGGCTGCAGAAAGGGAGGAACAGCACATAGGTTGGGAAATTTCCTTCCTTTCCTTCCAGCAGAGTAGTTCTGCAGGATGTGTGCGTGAAGAATTAGGAAAATTGGGGTGATCGTTATTGGAAGCAAGTTTATGCTTAATATTGAACCATTCACCCTTTCGGCCATTCTTACTTTTTGTGGGGAAGAGGGAATTTGATTTTAAACTCTATTAACTTCCCTCCTCCTCCTCCTTCTTTTTGTACTGGGAATTAAACCCAGGAGCATTCTACCTCTGAGATGCACCCCCTGTCTTTTTTATTTTTTATTTTTTTATTTTTTAGAAACAGGATCTCATTAGGTTGCTAAGAGTCCACGAAGTTGCTGAGGCTGGTCTCAAACCTGCCATCCTTCTGTTTCAACCTCCCAAGTACTGAGATTACAGACATGCGCCACCATGCCTGACTATTAATGTTATTTTTAAAGTTTTAATGTTTAAAAAAGCTACTCAAAAAGCCAGGCGTAGCCGGGCGTGGTGGTGCACGCTTGTAATTCCAGTACTTGGGAGGCTGAGACAGGAGGATACGGGTTCTTGGCCAGCCTCAACTGAGACCCTGTTTCAAAATAAAGAATAAAAAATAGGACTGGGGGCGTAGCCTGGAGGTAGAATGCCCCTGGGTTCCATCCCTAGTACTGCAAAAAAACAAAACCAAAAAAACAAAAAACAAAAAACAAAACTACTCAAATAATTCATAAATATATGTTCATTGTAACCCCATACATTAGCGGTATTTAGGATAAAAATGAGAGTTCCCCTTCCCCTCTTCCCAGTTTTTTTCCCTCCTTACCCAATGCTAACCACCATTAAGGCTTGGGATAATTGACACATGAGCTCATATACAAAATGTTCCTTGGCTTTGTTTTCTGGGAGATCAGTATGTAAGGACCTAACCACATTCTTAAAAAAAAAAAAAAAAAAAAAAAAAAAAAAATATATATATATATATATATATATATATATATATATATATATATATGATGAGTAATGTGTGGCTCAGAATAACACAGAAAATCAGCCCACTCCCTCTTCAAAACCAGCCCTTCAGGATGGTGGGGAAAACCTCCCCCCCACACACACATTTGCCAGGGCTTAGCAGAAGCAACTGTCCCTCAGGCAGCTCCTCAGGACCCTCATCCCCCCAGGGGTGGCGCGAGGACACTGGCCGCTGTGGCGGTGGGTGGGGAGGCCCAGTGTCCTCTTACTCCTCATGTTCATGGGTCAGGAGTGGGGGTCACGCCAGCTCCCCCGCTGCTATAATTCAAGTTCCCACCACCTCACCCCGCCACCACCCCAAAATAAGAATGGCCGATGGGGTGAGTGCTGGACTATCAAGTGCAAGCCATCTTCCTACAACCGTCACCCGATTCCTCCTAGCTCCGCGCACATATCTCCCACACAACGGCCTGCAGGAAGAGCAGGATGGGAAATTCCTGGGAGGAGCTGAGCTGGGAAGCAGGTCTACAGGCTTCCCAGGACGAGGAGGAGGTGCTGGGAGCCCTTGATGTATATAAAATACACACTCACTGTTTCCTCCTGGGGAAGGAGTCACAACAGGAAGACCAACAGGCCAAGGAGGCTGAGCTCGACCAGTGAGAAAACTCGGAGTCCGACACAGACACAGAAACGCACCCCAAAGGAGAGATCGGGAGCCTGGCTGGGCTCTGCTGCTAGCATGCCTCTAACTGTGTGGCCCCTCCTGTCCTCTCTGGGCCTCAGCTTTGTCACTGGCAACCTGAGGGGTTGCACAGTGCTTTTCCAAAGCCTCCCCGGCTTCTCAGTCCCCAAAGGATCCTGGTTCCGGCCTTAGAGACTCGCAGCTTCAGTTTTTTGTTTTTGTTTTGTTTTTTGGTGGTACTGGAGATTGAACCCAGAGGCAATCTACCTTCAAGCTACCCCTCCCTCCAGCCCCATTTTATTTCTTATTTGAAAACAGAGTCTCGCTAGGTTGATGAGAGTCTCACTACTTGCCGAGGCTGTCCTCGAACCTGTGATCCTACTATCTCAGCCTTCCAAGTGCCAGGATCACAAAACTGTGCCAGCATGCCTGGCACAGCTTCAGTTTTGCCCAGCGAAGGCCTCTGGTCCCAGCGATGGAAGCCCCTTTCCTGGGAGGGGCCGCTCTCCTCCCCTCTCCCCTTCCCCAGAGGTCTCGGGGGACCAGGTTTGGCCAAATCTCTGGCCTGAAGCTTTATTCTGGCTTCCTGCCTGCCTCCCCTGCTCAGTAGTGGCCAACACGGGCTTGCCTGGAGCAGGGCCAACCCTCTCCATCCTGGCTTCCCTCCCCTCCAACCTCCTCCCACCCCCCATCATTCCTGAGGGGAGGTGGAGTGTGGAGCACCTCCAGAATTCTGTCATAATGAGGCCATCTTTCTCAGACATCTCTGTGGACCTTGCTTTTCCGAGCCTCAGTTTACCTGCCACTCACGTGAGGGGTTGACGGTGCCCTATTGCTCTATTGCTTAGTGGTTAAGAAGAGAGACTCTGGAGTTGACTGTCTGGGCTTGACTCCTGCCTTCCCTCTTTTCACTGTCTCTGTGACCTTGGGTAAGTTACCCAACCTCTCTGTGCCTCAGTTTCCCCACCTCAGGGGTTATCGGGAGGCACAAGCTAGTTAACAGAAGCATAGGGAGTGTGTAGTCGGTGCTGGGGAGCACTGGCTCAGTGTGCGGGGGCCTGAACCTCTCTGGCAAGTTCCTGTGCAGGTTACAATGACAGAGATGCAGAGCCATCTGGCTCTAAGTCTCCGGGATCCCTCAGAGTGGCCCACACAGCTGCCTGCTGCGGCCACAGCTGCCTTTTCTGAGAAGGCATACCGGGTCTCAGGGGCCCTGCTCTGAGCCTGGACGCAGGTGTGCCTGAACCGGGAACAGAGAAACTGGCGCACCCGGGGACAGGGTCAGTGTATGCTTGCTTTGCCTCCAGGAGGGAGAGGCCACCTTCTCCTCCAACAGCAGCCTCCTCTACCTGATAAGGTAGCTTAGGAAGTAAAATGTTAGGTAGAAGGAGGTATCGGGAGGTTTCATAAAAATATAGTTTTAATATTAGCCTTTTAAAAAATCTGGAGAGTAAAGCTTACTCCACCCCTTGGAAGTTTCTCTTTGTCTCTGTTACCGCCAAACTCCGGAGGAGTCAAGCCCACCTAAGCAGCACACACCTGGAAAGAGGAGGAGCCAGCTTTTCTGTGACCTGGCCTCACCTGGAGCCCACCTATCGATTACTTGGAACCTGAGAGAGAGGGGCTGGAAATGAGGACCCCGCCCTCTCTTATATTCCCCTGGACTTCCACGAGCTCTCTCTTGCTCGGGAACACGCCCTAGGACTTGGTGGTTGGGGGACCCCTGTCTCCCTTTCCTTTTTTTCTACATCCCAGTTTTTCCTTCCCAGTTTTTCTTTAAAAATAAACCTGCCAGATGTTGTGACAGATATGTGTTAAAATTCTTTTCATCACAATATCAAGAACCCGAATTTATTTTTTATTGGGGAACGCCAACACCCCATCACATACCCAGATCTCTCTTTTTCCTTTTCTCTTCTTTTCTTGTTCCTTTCTCCTTCCTTTTCTTTTCTCCTTCCTTCCTTCCTTCCTTCCTTCATCTTTCCTTCTCCTTCCCTTTTCTCTCTCGCTCTCACTCTCTTTTCTTTCTGGTACTGAGGATTAGACCCAAGGGTATTCTACCTCTGAGATAGACCACCAGCCCTTTTTTATTTTATTTTTTTATTTTGAAACAAGGTCTTGCTAAATTGCTGAGCCTGGCTCGAACCTGCAATCCTCCTGTCTCAGTCTCCCAAGTACTGGGATTACAAGTGTGCACCACCGCGCCGGGCCTTTTCCCTGATCTTACTGGCAGGGTCATAGGAAGAGAGGAATTCAGAAACCCAAGGAAAGGAAGGAGTTGATTCTCCCCTAAGAAAACCCAGAAGCCCTTTTCCCAGGAAGCTAGGAAACTCCTGGTGCTGGGGGCTGGAGTGGATGGCTGGGTGGCAGGCCGGTGATGGGAGGGGAGCCTGAAGCCAGGGCAGGCACCGGGCAGGCTGAGTCCACGCAGTATCTCCCGTATGTGTGACACTTCAGGGTCTGGAGATTTCTCTGTTGCCTCCACTTTGAGCAGACCGGGCAGGCAGTAGGCTCTCCTGGCTCCGGGGCTATGGAGAGCTTTTTGTGAGTCCTGAGGATGGTGGTAGACCATTGCGTTGAGCCTCCACAGGAAGCACCGTGCTGCTTGAAAACAAACAAGTGTAGGAGCCATTGTTTCTGGAGAAGCCTCCTCTCCAGGAAGGCCTCAAGGCCCTGCTCAGCTAGGCTAGCGAGGCCCTTGGCTCTGATCACGGGGACCCCCTGGGACCAGACCAGTTTCCTGGACGACAGCAGCCACAGCACTGTGGCTTCCTCTCGTAAGCCCCCGGCCCTCTGAGAACACGTACTGCATCCCATTCTCAGGTGAGAAAATGAGGCTCGGGACATGGTGAGGTAGCTAGGGTCACACAGAGGGCGGCAGTTCCTGCCCGCCGGGCCTCCCTACCAGCAGAAACCGGGTCTGAGAGAGGAGAGCACCTCTGCTGGCCACAGGATCCCACCAGGTGTGGGAGGGAATTGTGAAAGGGTCTGGGGGAGGGAGGAGGGGGGACCTCCTTCATTTACCCCAACCCTGAGACCCGCCCAGCCTCCTAGGAAGCAGACACTGGCGAGAGGAGGCTTCCCATCTCCCGAGGGCAGAGGGTAAGGCTCCTGCGAGGGTCTTCAAGGGGAGAGTCAGCCCACGGCAGTCCAAGGTGAAGTGGTCATGTGGAGGAAGGTCTAGGTGGGAGGGGATGCCGGAGGGGGGGTCCAGCAGCACAGACCTCTCCTTCCTGGTCACCCGCCCACAGCAGGTCCCAATGGGATTCAAATCCCCCAGACCCCGCCCCTTTTCTCGGTCCTCAATGGCTCAGTTTGCAAGAGCTCAGGGACATCTGGCTGAGACCCCGTCAGTCTCGGACACTGCGGCTCAGGGATTGACGGTAGACCACACTGATGGTGTCCAGGGTGTGTGTCTGACTTGCAGGTGCCCACCTCTAGGTGGGCAGTGATTTCTGCTAGCGTATGGCCTGAGGAATCTGTCTGTCTACTGGGGATGGTGATGCCCAGGATAGTAGTTTTCTGCTCTCATCATTCATCAGAATTATCTGGAGAAATTTAAAAATATATGGACAGCGAGGCTCCATAGCCCAGAGATCTGATTCCATTAGTGTGGGTTGTTTCATCCCTCGTTCTCCAGGCCAGGAAGATGTGAACTTCCTATGGGAGTTTTACCACGACTTGGAATGAATGTTTATTTTGTAGCCATTGGGTTCTCTAAATGTCAGATAGGTCAGATGGGTTGAGAGTGTTAAGTTTCTAGCTATTCTTGCAGATTTTTCTGTCTAGTTGTTCTACCCATTATTGAGATTGGGGTTTTGAAATCTCCACTGACTTTTGTTGAATTGTTTATTTTCTTTCAGTTTTGTCAATTTTTTTTTTTTTTTTTGGTACTGGAGATTGAACCCAGGAGCATTCTACCTCCGAACTATAATGCAAACCCTACTTTTTATTCTTTATTTTGAAACAGGGTCTCACTAAGTTGCAGAGTGCCTCACTAAGTAGCTGAAGCTGGCTGTGAACCTGGATACTCCTGTCTCAGCCTCCCAAGTAGTAGGATTACAAGGTGTGCCACCATGCCCGGCTAGTTTTGCCAATTTTTAATTTATGTATTTTAGGAATTTATTGTCGCATGTATTTGCCTTTGTAATAATTATGTTCCTGATTTATTCACCCTTATATCAATATGAAATAACCCCCCCACCCCATCTCTGATATTGTTTTAAAGTCTATTTTATTTGATGCTGAAAATAGCCACTCTAGCTGTCACGGTTACTGTGTACCTGATGTATGTTTCATATCCTTTTACTTTCAACTTTTTTGTGCCTTTGAATCTAAGATATGTCTTGTATACAGCATATAGTTGGGTTTTACTTTTTTTTTTTTTTTTTTTTTGGCGGTACTGGGGATTGAACTCAGGGGCATTCTACCTCCGAGCTATACCCCCAGCCCCATTTTTTATTCTTTATTTTGAAACCGAGTCTCACTAAGTTGCGGAGTGCCTCACTAGGTAGCTGAGGCTGGCCGCGAACCCGGATCCTCCGGTCTCAGCCTCCCGAATGCTGGGATTA